>MU159990.1:0-70423 GCA_015888305.1 Antheraea pernyi
CAAATCTTAAAGGCTAAACTTGCGATTCTGTATAACATCTTTGCACTCTGAGACAGGGGGTCCTGACAGCATCTCCCAACACATATGATTTTGTAAAATCAACTTTACCTGATTGATTTAAAGTTGTTTTTACAAGGACGCAAGCGACGCGAGATTGTTTCAAATGACTGCATAATTTGCAATTGTGTGAATATTATACGCGGAGAGTTTTAACATGTTGAGTGTGCATCTTGGGTTTTTATATACAAACATGGTCATTAATAAAAAAAAATGGAAAGTTTTTTTTTCTCTATGGTCGATGGACCACTGAACGAGCACTCGTAGAATAATAGAGGTCTGCTGTTGTTCGCATATCAGGCAAAAATATATGTCACAGATAGAAACAAATACTGCATAAGGAGGATCATTCAATTAAAGTACGCGATCACCCAATACTATTTGGATTTAATTATAATTGATAAATACATCATGTGGCAAACTGTTAATATTCTAGCTTTGTCTATTATTCTATTGTTCGGCTAATAATACTGTCCATTTTTAGTTTTTACTGTTGTTTTATTACCTCAGTAATTATTCAATTGTTATTATCTGTTCATATTTATCTATAATCTTTTGTAAATATTCTAAATGTATAATATCGAAACAAAGATTAATAAATGTCAATGTTAAATTCCTATAATAATATTTTGAATTTGTTTTGTATTCACTTCTTGACTATACTATGCGCAAAGCCGAATTGAAAGCTATATTCAGAGCGGCCAAAACATTTGACTCGGACTATACATATATATGTGTTTACATGTAAATAAAGACAGTTTACCATCTTGTTGGTTACTTCAGTAACTAACCAGGCGGGGTTAGAAAAACCCTATCACCATGCTTTGGTTTAATCACACTGTTTTCTTTCAACGAAACTCACACAAAGTATCGAAGCATGCTACCTATTAAGTTATCATAGCTTCATTTTAATAGATTTCAATTAATTTTTATTCATTTTAATTCATACACACTTGGTCCTCACCTAAAAAAACATGACATCTTCATCCAAAAAAAAGTTATTAAAGTTTTAAATAACTAATATATGTTACAATTTTTATAAGCACTAGTATTCCTTAGGTGATGTAAGCAGTATGGTGCTTATTTTTATCCTGTATACATAAGATATATTTATGAGATAACAAATAACACAGAGAAAGTCATGGGTGTCAGCTAGTTCAGAATTAAGTAAAAACTAGAACTTATGTTTTTCCTCTGTACATAAGCTACATTTATGAGGATTAGTCAAGGCGATGAGCTAGTTCAGAAATTAATTAAAATTACAACTTACTTTCATAATTTGTAAATCTGTAACGGATTTAAAATTTACAACTACAGTTATATACCATAGGGGCATCCATACAAGTATTACGCCGATCTGCTTATTTTTGATGAGATAAGGGGTGGAGGATCTTGAGCAGTATTGAATTCTGTTAAATTCTGAAATGCGAGTAAAATTAATGTTAGCATATTTTCATATATGTAGTACCCATACATAGTGAAGGAACACAGGCCTTTTTTTGTCACTTCTTTTATGGGGGCACGCTAATCACACAAGGGTCCAAAGTTTTACTTTTGAGTGCACATTTTTACACTTTCTGAAACATGGTAAAAAAATGAAAATAATAAAAAATCGTAGTCATCATTTTTTTTTTTTGATGCTATTCGACTACTCTATTCAAAAACAACAAATATTAATCAGACACCTTTTTCTTAACTTTAACTGTTCAGGAAAGATAGATTAGATTTTGTATTTGGATAACTTTGACCCATAAAAAATAAAAAGGAACAACAACTCACTTTCATCTGCACTCTGTAGTTTCAACTTCTTGGGTGCAGAGTTAGGGTTCGGGACTATGGTGGACTTGATCAGGTTTCTGAACCTGCCGATGGTCGGATCGATGTCCTCGGGGTTGATTATGTCCACTTCTTCGTTAAACGAGACGTTTCGCTTCAACTTCTTCGCTATACCGCCGGACATGGACGCAGAGCGCTTTGTCCCACTCGGAGGCTGTTGAAGAATTATTAATCGCAGCCCATGACCTTCTGGTTTCGTCACTTTATTAAATCAACTCTATACATAAATATGTAGTGGGGTAACGGTTAAGAACATCTGCCTCCTCTGGTTCTTCATTTTTTTTTTTGTTCAGTAGCTAATGAAGAGCTTTAGTGTCATTAACATTGACAAATAAAAACCCAAGTCGCAAAGTTTCGAATGAAAGTATCGCTCAAAATCGTCCACAAAAACTCCCCAATATCCTTTCTTTTTTCTCTTTAACATGTGCTTTCTCGCATATCGACTATGACGCTCCGTAAGAACATCGTATAAATATTAATTTTTACAATAAACACATTTAATCAAATCTTAAAGGCTAAACTTGCGATTCTGTATAACATCTTTGCACTCTGAGACAGGGGGTCCTGACAGCATCTCCCAACACATATGATTTTGTAAAATCAACTTTACCTGATTGATTTAAAGTTGTTTTTACAAGGACGCAAGCGACGCGAGATTGTTTCAAATGACTGCATAATTTGCAATTGTGTGAATATTATACGCGGAGAGTTTTAACATGTTGAGTGTGCATCTTGGGTTTTTATATACAAACATGGTCATTAATAAAAAAAAATGGAAAGTTTTTTTTTCTCTATGGTCGATGGACCACTGAACGAGCACTCGTAGAATAATAGAGGTCTGCTGTTGTTCGCATATCAGGCAAAAATATATGTCACAGATAGAAACAAATACTGCATAAGGAGGATCATTCAATTAAAGTACGCGATCACCCAATACTATTTGGATTTAATTATAATTGATAAATACATCATGTGGCAAACTGTTAATATTCTAGCTTTGTCTATTATTCTATTGTTCGGCTAATAATACTGTCCATTTTTAGTTTTTACTGTTGTTTTATTACCTCAGTAATTATTCAATTGTTATTATCTGTTCATATTTATCTATAATCTTTTGTAAATATTCTAAATGTATAATATCGAAACAAAGATTAATAAATGTCAATGTTAAATTCCTATAATAATATTTTGAATTTGTTTTGTATTCACTTCTTGACTATACTATGCGCAAAGCCGAATTGAAAGCTATATTCAGAGCGGCCAAAACATTTGACTCGGACTATACATATATATGTGTTTACATGTAAATAAAGACAGTTTACCATCTTGTTGGTTACTTCAGTAACTAACCAGGCGGGGTTAGAAAAACCCTATCACCATGCTTTGGTTTAATCACACTGTTTTCTTTCAACGAAACTCACACAAAGTATCGAAGCATGCTACCTATTAAGTTATCATAGCTTCATTTTAATAGATTTCAATTAATTTTTATTCATTTTAATTCATACACACTTGGTCCTCACCTAAAAAAACATGACATCTTCATCCAAAAAAAAGTTATTAAAGTTTTAAATAACTAATATATGTTACAATTTTTATAAGCACTAGTATTCCTTAGGTGATGTAAGCAGTATGGTGCTTATTTTTATCCTGTATACATAAGATATATTTATGAGATAACAAATAACACAGAGAAAGTCATGGGTGTCAGCTAGTTCAGAATTAAGTAAAAACTAGAACTTATGTTTTTCCTCTGTACATAAGCTACATTTATGAGGATTAGTCAAGGCGATGAGCTAGTTCAGAAATTAATTAAAATTACAACTTACTTTCATAACATCACTACCATCGTCCGTCGAGATACCCAACATGGAGATCCTTCTGTTATGAGCAGTATTGAATTCTGTTAAATTCTGAAATGCGAGTAAAATTAATGTTAGCATATTTTCATATATGTAGTACCCATACATAGTGAAGGAACACAGGCCTTTTTTTGTCACTTCTTTTATGGGGGCACGCTAATCACACAAGGGTCCAAAGTTTTACTTTTGAGTGCACATTTTTACACTTTCTGAAACATGGTAAAAAAATGAAAATAATAAAAAATCGTAGTCATCATTTTTTTTTTTTGATGCTATTCGACTACTCTATTCAAAAACAACAAATATTAATCAGACACCTTTTTCTTAACTTTAACTGTTCAGGAAAGATAGATTAGATTTTGTATTTGGATAACTTTGACCCATAAAAAATCCTATTTAAAATAATAAAATAAAAAAAAAAAATAATATAAAAAATAAAAAAACCCTGCGCGTACATGTAATCAGTTCAAAGTACTTTTCAAAATTCCATTTTTTCTAATTAAATTGAAAATTTCATGGAGATAAAGTTTACTTTTTACAGCATGTTAGTTGATGGAGTTCGGTAAAAGATAATGGGTAATAAAAATATAAGCCGGTAAAATTGCGTTGTTGGGAGGACCCAGATCATCGTTGACCCATAATTAGAAACCTACCTACTCCTCGATTTTCAAAATAATAAAAGATTTATTCAATTTAGGCCCTGAGAAGGAGCTTATGAAAACAACTCACTCATCGAGAGGAACTGGCAAGAAACTCGATCTGGTTTATGTCTTCATGTTATATATTTTTTAAAAACATAAAAGTTACATTTCTTATTAGTGGATGCACAGAGAGGGGCGTCATTTCCAGACGTCACAATCGTTCACATATTGATCCACCCTATAATAGCCTTTAGATATTAAAACCCGCTTAACATGGTTCTTGAACTCACTATCAGGCAAATCGGTAATGTGTTTTGGGACTTTGTTATAAAACCTAACATTATTACATAAAAAACTGTTTTTGGACTTAGTGAGCCTGGAGCATGGAATGTCCAATCTGTTGCGGTTTCTAGTATTTAAATTATACTGGTCTTTTACCGGATCCAGCATATCTAAGTTTATTGTTATTGTCATAAGTCAATATCTTAATCATTATAAATTTCATATTGGACTTTGAAGATTTCACTGACGTACTTTCAAAATTCAAGGTACAATAATACCAATAAAATGAAAATAAAGTCATCTGTCAAAATATTTATTTTCCAACAAGAAAAGAATTCTCCAAATTTTTTAAATTGTATATCATAAGAGGTAAACGAACAGGTGGGTCACCTGATGTTAAGTGATCACCACCGTCTATAGACACTTGCAACACCAGAAGAGTCGCAAGTGCGTTGCCACCCTGTGTTTGGGGAAGGGGGAGTGGGGAAAGAGGGAGGTAAGGGGAGATGATTTATCCGGCGCTCTCACTGACCGAACGAAACGCAACAATGCAAGCACTGTTACTTCACTTCGGTTTTCTATGAGAGGGTGGTACTACCCCGAACGAGCCGACCAGAAACCAGTAATAGATTTAGTGTGGCTCCACCACCAGAAAAAATCGGTTTATATAAATAACTATCTTCTGCTCGTGTCTTAGTCCGCGTTGAACAGTTACTTTGGGCTAACGCTAATATGCAGCGGAAGCTATCAAAATGGAAAAAAACATGCAGCAAAGATATTAAAGAGAACTAGAAAAAAAAAAGGAACAACAACTCACTTTCATCTGCACTCTGTAGTTTCAACTTCTTGGGTGCAGAGTTAGGGTTCGGGACTATGGTGGACTTGATCAGGTTTCTGAACCTGCCGATGGTCGGATCGATGTCCTCGGGGTTGATTATGTCCACTTCTTCGTTAAACGAGACGTTTCGCTTCAACTTCTTCGCTATACCGCCGGACATGGACGCAGAGCGCTTTGTCCCACTCGGAGGCTGTTGAAGAATTATTAATCGCAGCCCATGACCTTCTGGTTTCGTCACTTTATTAAATCAACTCTATACATAAACATGTAGTGGGATGACGGTTAAGAACATCTGCCTCCTCTGGTTCTTCATTTTTTTTTGTTCAGTAGCTAATGAAGAGCTTTAGTGTCATTAACATTGACAAATAAAAACCCAAGTCGCAAAGTTTCGAATGAAAGTATCGCTCAAAATCGTCCACAAAAACTCCCCAATATCCTTTCTTTTTTCTCTTTAACATGTGCTTTCTCGCATATCGACTATGACGCTCCGTAAGAACATCGTATAAATATTAATTTTTACAATAAACACATTTAATCAAATCTTAAAGGCTAAACTTGCGATTCTGTATAACATCTTTGCAGTTTGAGACAGAGGGTCTGACAGCATCTCCCAATATACATACGTAGTTAGGCGATAAACATATGATTTTGTAAATTCAACTTTACCTGAATGATTTAAAGTTGTTTTTACAGGGATACAAGCGACGCGAGACTGTTTCAAATGACTGCATAATTTTCAATTGTGAGCATATTATACGCGGAAGGTTTTGAGATGTTGAGTATACATCTTGGGTTTTTATATTGCTGTATACAGCAATGGTAAAAAAAAACTGGTAAAGGTTTTTTTTTTCTCTATGGTCGAAGTTCGTCCACTGGACGAGCACTCGTAGAATGGTAGAGGTCTGCTGTTGTGCAGATATCAGGCAAAAAGTACTTTAAAAAAAAAATACTTTACAGGTACATTTCACCCTTTCACAGAAAAAAGACGTGAAGTAACAGTGCTTGCATTATTGCGTTTCGTTCGGTCAGTGAGAGCGCCGGAGGACCACCTCCTCTACTCTCCCTCCTCTCCCCCTTCCGCCCTTCCCCCAAAAACATGCTGGCAACACACTTTCAACTCCCCTGGTGTTGTTTGTGTCTATGGACGGTGGTGATCACTTAACATCAGGTGACCCACCTGTTCGTTAGCAACCTATGACATAAAAAAAAAGATTTCAATTAATTTATATTAATTTTAATTCAAACAAACTTGGTCCTTACCCAAAAAAAACATGACAGCTTCATGCAAAACAAAGTTATTAAAGTTTTAAGAAATCAATATATGTTACAATTTTTATAAGCTTATGTTTATCCTGTATACATAAGATATATTTATTTATTTATACATTATGCCCTAAATACGCAATGGCGGACTTATTTATATATTTATGAGATAACAAATAACACAGAGGAAGTCAAGGGTATGAGCTAGTTCAGAATTAATTAAAATTACAACTTACTTTCATAACATCACTACCATCATCCGTCGAGATACCCAACATGGAGATCCTTCTGTTATGAGCAGTATTGAATTCTGTTAAATTCTGAAATGCGAGTAAAATGAATGTTAGCATATTTTCATATATGTAGTACCCATACATAGTGAAGGAACACAGGCCTTTTTTTGTCACTTCTTTTATGGGGGCACGCTAATCACACAAGGGTCCAAAGTTTTACTTTTGAGTGCACATTTTTACACTTTCTGAAACATGGTAAAAAAATGAAAATAATAAAAAATCGTAGTCATCATTTTTTTTTTAAATTTTGATGCTATTCGACTACTCTATTCAAAAACAACAAATATTAATCAGACACCTTTTTCTTAACTTTAACTGTTCAGGAAAGATAGATTAGATTTTGTATTTGGATAACTTTGACCCATAAAAAAATCCTATTTTTATGGCTATTGTTTGAAATTTTTAGAATTATTTGTAGGGGCACTGTGTGCCCCCCCCAAAAAAAGCCCTGTGCGTACATGTAATCAGTTCAAAATACTTTTCAAAATTCCATTTTTTCTCATAACTTGGGGCTTGCTCATAATATAGCGAAGAGTTTAATATAGAACAAAGTTATAATATTATTATAGGAATTGAAAATTGGCATTTATTTATTTTTAAGTTGTCTCGATGTTATACGTATAATATAAAAATTAAGCCGTCACGGGACACCTGACAGATGTGAAACATCGAAATTGTCCGAATCGAACGAATCTCAAATTACACTTTAAGTATGCGATCTCAGTGTGGAAAGAGAGATTGCGCGCAGTCGGTTGCGCATGGCATCGCGTCGCCAGGTTTACTCGCGTCTATATATGTTTCTCATCAATATGTTTATATACAAAATTTAGTGTTATGTACATCTATATGCACATTTTATTCTTTTTAAATAATCACACTAGAACGTCAGTGTCCACTACAATATTTAATTGACATCATATCATTCAAAAACACATTATTTTTCTTGAGTATGAATATTTCAAAATGTAAACGTCAGAACAATGTTTCGGAAGCTATGACGTCACGCGCTAATACCAGTGTTTCTGTTCAAAATAACAAGAAAGAATTATTGCTTTTGTATGTAATTAGTGTAATTAGTGAAAAAAAATTAACACATAAATGAAAATGATATATTTAGTTTTTGTGGATCCGGCCTCGAAGGAACCAACTTGTTAGGTATTGTTGGTTTCAGGTTCCTCATTAAAACGCAACTGTAGAACTTTCAGCGGACTGTATAATTTTCTTAATCACAAAGTATCGTATATTACGAACAGATGACAAACACATTTTGTTCCAGATTTACATATTTGTGCTTACAGTTAGTAGGCGGTGCATTCCGTAAATGCGGCGCCTTTATACATACATTATCATATCACATAATAGATTTTACTGGACTTTGCTATACAAGTGTTCCGTACAATATTATTTATTGGTAATAATAATAATAGGGGCGGATAAAATCAAATTATTCTACATACATTATATTCAAATAGATTGTTACTCATAAAAATATCATATCAGACATATAAAGAACATTTACATAGAAAAAGAAATATGATAGCTCATCTGTCTGTAATGCTATACCCACATCTGCAATACCAAGCTTTGATCACTTGTCGTGCTAAAATTAACGTCAAAAATCATTCCCATAAAGCCGCAGACTATACGTTGCCAACCTGTGTCTTTCCAATGACTTGACATTAGCCTTGGCTAAACTCCTTTGATTTGTGTAAAAACTGCCAGCCCAGTTATTGTGTTGCGTCTATCGTCACGCAGCCGGATAGTTCGGTAAGGCTTCACGATAATGTCTTCCCACATCTGCATTAAGTCTGACCATAGACAAAACTTCGTGCCGATACACGTGGCTATGAGTGTACCATAACACTATCCTTATTTTCTTTTTGTGTCGAACTATTATACCTTATTATTTTAATCAACGTATATATTTATAGCAAATTTTGTTTCCTATTGCCACGTTACGACCCTTGAAATATCAACAATTAAAAAAACTTCTCAACACAATATAAAGATTACTTACATCTAGTTCGGTCTGTGTTTCAGGTAAACCTAGTAACGCCCCCTCCGTTTCAGTGTTTGGCAAGTCTTCCATTATACCTCTGGCGTTTCCTGTAGGCCTCTCTCTAAAATAATAAGTAAATAAAAATAATTTCAGCAGCATTTAACTGTTCATATTTACACGCTGGTGTTTCATGGAAGCTAATACACAGGCGACAAGAGCAAATTTTGTTTTCAACCCTTTCCTTTAGTTGATGTACTAAACTATGTTATATACTTTCTGAGACTATAAAAAGGCTCTGTGGTGTTCCTCATCAAACTAAATTAATAACACAGTCTCTACTGTAAATAGTATTGTAGCACAACCTTAACACCCCACAACAAAATAACATTAACTAAATTTGAATTTTAAAAACCATTTATTATTGTTAAAGATGGTAGAGCCACTCTGAGCCATTACTGATTTTAGCATGAATGGGTCGACTCACCCGGGGTAGTACCCCTCACACAGAAAACAGACGTGAAGTAACAGAGCTTGCATTGTTGTGGTTTGTTCGGTCAGTAAGAGGCCGGAGGCCCACCTCCCTTCCCCACTCCTAAATCCCCAATCTCACTCCCCTCCCCCTCCCCCAACACAGGCTGGCAACGCACTTGCAACTCGCCTGGTGTTGCTAGTATCTATGGACGGCGGTGATCACTTAACATCAGGTGACCCGCCTGATCGTTTGCCTCATATGACAATAAAAAAAAATAGCTCATAGCACTTGGAGACAACTTTTGATTATAATATAATAAATACAATATTATAATACCTTATAATATAATTTCTTGTTGATGCTCCAAAATGAAAGGACGAATCGATCGGAAGTTGTGTTGGTTTATTTGGTTCAAGACACATATTTCCTATGAATGTTCCATGTGCTGGAAAAGAATATTATTTTTGATGTATTTCTATATAAACGAACCTTTTTAATCTCAAGTAATCTAAACTTCTTCATCCCTTTCTTCAACCAATGAATTCATGAAAGTGTTTTACTAGAACCTCAGTAGCAATTTAAATATATATATCTATATGAATAGGGGAAGATAAAAGAGGGCAGCACCGTCTTCTCTGTTTATCAAGTCATAAGAAATTTTGGATATTTTCTTCATTCTATCAAAGTGCCAGGAAACTTTTATTTTTAAGACGAAACATTGCTTATAGCTACACTATTTGTACAATACTTAACACAGATAATAGTATCAATATATTAACATGCAAAGAAAAAGTTTGTACCATTTATAAAGATTGAATTTCGACCACTGAATGAACAATAATTATAATTATTCTGTAGCATGACCATTAAATTTCAATAGGACAGGAATATGACAATTTATTACTTCATCATCAGCCTGTAAGAGGTCATAGGCCTCTTCTCGAAGATAGATATGGGCATAATCACCACCCCACCCCACGACATATTGGTGATTTAAAACTCTGAGAAATCCACAGTTCCATATTTTTCCCACATACAGTAGTACTACAAGAACATTTCTCAGGTGCAGATTTCCTCATGATGTTTTCCTTCACCGTCAGTCGATAGTGTTACCAATTTAAGTTAGTAAATGTACACTAATTCAGAGAAATTCAATAATACTTGAAGGGGTTCAAACTGGCAGCCATAGAAATAATATTCGACTGGTCAAACCACTAGGCCACCACAATTTTTTGAATTTATTACTTTCACAATCTTTTTCTAAAATTTTGTAAACCCATAAAACCAAATTGTTTTGTGATTTGATTTTGGGCACTAAATTTGTGGAAAGATTACTTTGTAACCAAACTCTTGGTTAGATATTACAATTGTATAGCATTGATTTTGATGGTATTAAGAAACAGGGTAAGTAGGGAAGGCTATTAGAGTGACCATGTGTGAACGGAAAGCACATAAAAAATTAGTTTTTGAAAAGCTAAATTTTGAAAACATTTAATACTTAAAAAAATTTAATTGGCTTATAAAATCACTATAATTAATAACATTCATTTCATTATAAACCGAATCTAAGCACGTCAATGTGCAACTAAAACTCACTACTCAAATAACCAGATGTATGTTAACCACACAAAAATCATTAAAACACTAACCAGACACAATTAAAATAAAAAAGAAGAATTACATACTTTTTCATATAATAATAATACTAATGACAGTTAAATATTAACAATAATGTGAAATAATATAAAAAGCCCAAAGAAATGTCCAGAAACTTTGAACATTTAAATGGTACTAAAAATTACCAATGCAATGTTATATTAAAAACTAATTTTGTCTAATACTATTTGTTTCTACTGTGATATTTTAAATTTAGCTTACTTACACAGTGGTTCATAATCTAAGGTTAAACTATTGAAGTAAATAAATAACAAGAAACAATGATTTAATTAACTTACTGCTTCCTAGGTCTACCAAAAATGCTCTGTTTAGATCTTTATGATATACAAATGCAGCATGTACTCTAGAACAACTTGCATGATCGATGCAGAAGTCATTCATTTGAGGATTACGACCAAATAGGTAACATTTCTTCTCATCTATCATCAGTTTCTGTATAAGTTTGTCACCTTTCAACACATCCAAATGAAGACCCGTTGGTGGTTTACCCGCCCTAAAATTATTTAAAGATACTATTGTTAGTAAACTGTAACTCTGAAAATCACTGTAACTAAAGATTTACAGGTAAAGATAATAATTTAAATTGCTTATCAAATTCAATTGGCCGGCACGATTTATCGCCTTAAGGTTATATCATTACGAAAACTCATACCAATTAGGGACTTCGTAGTGATTTGCCATAACTATGGCATTAATAAAACAATTTCACTTTTAATACTTTGTTGTCGTTAATAATTTTAGATTACAAATTAGATGACCAAAATCGCACAATACCAAAAAGCCATACTGTTGACAGTAACGACATTCGTTTTTTTTTTAATGGTCAATAGTTTTTTTTTTTGCTTCTGTTCTTTCCATCCTATGGAAAAGGCAAAAGTATCTAAACCATGCAGCAAAATGTATGATCAAATAAGTCATTTTTTATTGTCTCTCATTTACAGAATGAAGTCTCTTGAGTCTTTTAGACTTAAGGACATTTATATAATATGATATGTTCATACGTCTACATAAATTGTATGCCTAAATATTTTTGTTTACATCTTGAGCTACATTTTTCTCGGCAACCAGTCTTATCACAAGGCTCTTAATTTTCTTTATAGGCTTAATGTCATGATAGTAAGATGATAACTTGAAGATCTCGGTTAATCTTTACCAAATTTAATTAGGTTATATGAAACAGGATTAATCCGTATTTCCATAAAATTAAGCCCTTTATCTATTAACCATTCTTGCATTAGAAATTTTAAACTTGACATTCTCGGTATTTTGTAGGATTGCAGGCAATGATATGAAGCATTATCCATTACTACTAGACAATAATTTTCGGAAATGGTGGGCACAACTTTTTCTTACATCCAGTTTATGAAATTAGATGCATTTATATTATAGAGATATTCTAAACATTACAAGAGAGGTTTAGTTCAGAATCGGCATAGCAAATAATCCATCGACTTCCAACAGTGTCCAATATTAGAACTCCTTGTTCTTCAGCACGTTACCAAGACTTTACCAATACTTTCTGTACAATAAGTCGAATCTATATATCTTTGACCTAAAAACATTAAATATTGTTTATTTATTAATCCGTTTTTCCTTCTATGTACTCCGCATGCAAAAGAATCATGTCATAGTCCGGAAAATGTACATATATTTTACCACTGAATAAAAAATAGAGTATTTTCCAGTCGAGCCTTACTTTATTTGCCGTAATCAGTAAAAGTAAAAAAAATGAGTGTTCATGGATTTAGATCGAATGACTGAAGTAAACTTCTTTAGCTCCATAGATATCATATATAATTTTGTAATCATTAGCGGTTGAAATCAAATGGTATTTTGTCCCAAGAAAGTTCGAACGGCTATATGTACTTAACTAGCAAATAAACGTTTTCATCAACCAAAAATAAGCAGTTGAGTATATGTAACATTCTATGGTTGAGTATTATACATGTCTGTAGATATTGCATGAATATAATTTCCTCATCTAAGTGCACTGAATGCAATATTCAAGAAGATTAAACATTAGAACATTTTTTTTTCATTTATCGTACGTTTAATAAACAGCGCTTGTTGCTCATATATAAATTACTGGAAAAATATCAAAGCATCACGCCTTCCCTACAGGATCTCCTAACTTGTCCTGATAATTTAAAACCTATTTTTTACTTTATCACCTCCACACTTGAAGATATTTGAACAATTTTATTTTACGATTACTCGATCAATGTTAAGGAGATAACTCATTGGCTTTTTCGCGGGATCTTGGTCTGTCATGTAGTGGATTTTATTTTTTATTCATAATCTTGTGTTACATTTTTTTTAAATAATAAGCTGTGCGATGCTTGACCTCAGTCACACTTGTTGTAAAGTGAGGACGAGGCCTAGGATATTATTATACAGAAGATTTGGCGCTTATGCCTTTATATTAATTTGGACACGGTAGAATTGGCTAAACAATACAAAAAGAACTACCTATATTAACAATTTTAGAACTAGCAGTATGGATTAATTCCTTCGCCTGTCCTATTGTACGATAATTACTACTACTACTAGACTGTCTGTAGATTTTACACTGTTGCCGTTTTAGCGACTAGATAGATCTAGCGGATTTTGGCGGATCTAGCCACTTAAAAAATTAGCGAATTCTAGAGACTAATTGAACATTGAAAATACATCAATATTTTGGTACTAATTTAAATGCAATTACTGGTAACAACATGACTTCCTATTGTTCTTTTTGGAAATACCCTACCAGAATGACGTTCGCTCTCGAGATTTAATCGGTCGGTGCCTCTCGCTCTATCAAATGGCACATCAGATATCGTTTTGTCTTTCATATTCATTGATTCACTACCACCGCCAACAGAAATAAAAAATCAGTTACTATGTTACGTTTTCGCAAACTCCACACACGGCCTTATCTGCGACTTATACAGATTGAGAAGTGGCTCCGGCGTAAAGTATCTCCTCACCCTGAAAAGGACCCCCAATGTTTTTGCAGCCATTTTAGCCTTAGCCTCAATAGAACGTCCATAGTTGAGCTTGACGTTTAAATTTATCCCGAGGAGCTCGAGGTTATCGGCAACGGGTATGGGTACACCCTGGAGAGTAGGATTAAGATAGAATGGGCTACGTCTCATGGAGATCAGACACGCCTGAGTTTTTGCAGCGTTAAACTTAACAAGGTTTACATCGCCCCAGTCAGATACAACTTTAAGTGCCAAGTTCATGCGGTTGATCATATCTTCTCGCAGACTATCAGTTATTTTCCCGTTAGCACGAGGACATGACTCTATGTTGTGTATAATTAGTGGTGTTTTATGTAATATAGTTTGTTTATTGTGCATAAGTGAAGTGAATGGAAAATAATACAATGGACCATGAATTCTGAGATGCCATAGTCCATTGTATTATTTTCCATTCACTTCACTTATGCACAATAAACAAACTATATTACATAAAACAATTACACCAATTATACACAATATAGAGTCATGTCCTCGTGCTAACGGGAAAGTAACTGATAGTCTGAGAGAAGATATGATCAACCGCATGAACTTGGCACTTAAAGTTGTTTCTGACTGGGGCGATGCAAACCTTGTTAAGTTTAACGCTACATAAACTCAGGCGTGTCTGTTCTCCATGAAACGTAGCCCATTCTATCTTAATACTACTCTCCAGGGTGTACCCATACCCGTTGCCGATAACCTCGAGCTCCTCGGGATAAATTTAAACGCATACTATTAACTACTCGACAATGGAATAATAGGTTTAAGCCATATTATAACTCTTCTTACGTTTCCATTCGGGTCTATACTTTTATTTATTTATTTTACTTTTGACCATAATCCTTCTTTTTTAAAGGGATTTCCATTTCTACAAATCGATTTTGATATCAATGACAACGATCGAACAAAGAAACTAATTGCGAAAACGTAACATAGTAACTGATTTTTTATTTCTGTTGGCGGTGGTAGTGAATCAATGAATATGAAAGACAAAACGATATCTGATGTGCCATTTGATAGAGCGAGAGGCACCGACCGATTAAATCTCGAGAGCGAACGTCATTCTGGTAGGGTATTTCCAAAAAGAACAATAGGAAGTCATGTTGTTACCAGTAATTGCATTTAAATTAGTACCAAAATATTGATGTATTTTCAATGTTTAATTAGTCGCTAGAATTCGCAAATTTTTTTAAGTGGCTAGATTGAAAAAAAATGTCGTTAAACATACCCAAAATCCGCTAGATCTAGCTAGTCGCTAAAACGGCAACAGTGCAAAATCTACAGACAGTCTAGTAGTAGTAGTAATGATCGTACAATAGGGCAGGCGAAGGAATTAATACATACTGCTAGTTCTAAAATTGTTAATATAGGTAGTTCTTTTTATATAGTTTAGCCAATTCTTCCGTGTCAAAATTAATATAAAGGCATAAGCGCCAAATCTTCTGTATAATATTTCGTACATCCTTTCGTCCATCTTATTTATTTAGCAATTTCTGGCGGATTTTTTAATCATGTATTTTAAATCTAGCGACTTTTTAATTAACGTCTGGAGACTTTTTTATTTCTAAAACGGCAACACTGAGATTTTGAGTAGGTATATGTTATCTGTAAAATATTTGTTGCGCGCGTCTTGCTGCGTTTTTAGAATCATTTTGTCTTGTTTGATATGTGAATAAGTAGGTAGTGGGTACCTTGCTCAGTTGTTATTGTTGGCTATAAATAGCAAAATGGTATCTAGTGAAGAAGAAAATGATGTAAAACCTGGTGATACAATACACTGGGACGTAAATATGGAAATACAGCTGTTTTACGCTATGGCTAACCACAAACCGGTCGGCATAAATAAACACTTTCAAATGGCTTGTATACGGGAAAAACTATCAAACTCAATAGCTAAAGAAGTATCAACACAAGATATATGGAAGCATCTTGCAACTCTTTATGATTTATCAATGTTAGTTGACACAGAGCCAATTCCATTTCCGAATCATGAGATGCCGTTTACTCTGCCTGAGGGTGAATTTGGTGCGCTTATGAAGCAAAAATGTAAAGAAATAGTTGTTACTGATGAAAATGAAGGTAATTCTTTTATAACCTAATTCATAAGCTTTAATTCTATAACTAACAGATGGACATTCTTAATATGCACATACGTATCTACCCTCACAGTATAAGAACCAAAAAAAGAACTTGCACACCTTTTTTATTTGCTTGTTTAGCTCTATAAGTTTTGCAACTTTTTGACATGTGATATATATAGATAAATAATTATATATTTTAGCAAAAATAATGGTATTTAACTTTAGATGATATATGCCATCAATCTAGATCAGAGGTTTCCAGACTTTTTTTCTCAAAGTCGAATTTCAAAATTGATTCTGGTAGAACCATTTCTACCATATTCACAAAACTCAACAAAAATTGTGAAGTTTTGACCGAACTATGAAAATTTGCTTCGTATAAGTCACAAAGTAAATGTCAAACAAGTTCATGCAAGATTGCAAACACACACCATAAGTCGTCCTATTCCCCTTTCATGTCTGAACAAGTGTTGCAGATGGCAGTGGTGGTGGTTTTCAAGTCTCAAAACATACTGAATATGAAATATGCAAGTTTTTACATGTAACAGTCGTTGAGCTTCTTAAAATATCTGGCTACATTAATAGGTGAATTAAAGCCAACATTATAGCTCTAGAAGTCCACCTGGAACTCTTTGGGAACTAATGATCTAGATGGTGGGAAGGTATAAGAGAGAGCTATCTGCTGTGAAGGAAAAGGGACAAAACAAGTCATTTCTGCGGTTACTAAAGTAGAAATTAAAAAGATTTTTTTGAAGTATGGCACATAATTGTGGAAATAATATGAAGACTTGACTCAACAGTATATAGTCTAAAGTTAAATAAAATTATTTTAAAACTAACACCAATGATCCTTGACTGTCTATTTGATATATAATGTGTTCATATATATCTATATTAGACTAGTTCAAAAAAATCAACAATTTTTTTTTAAAGTATATCGAAAATATTATTTGGGATGATAAAAAAACAATGTTGTGAGAATTTGAGCCTTTAATATTTATATTAAGAGGTCTATCATCACAACTTTTGATTTTTTTTCCAGAGCGGGTTTTTGTCTCATAACTCCTAAACCGTTGAGGAAAATGAAATTGGCTAAGAGACATTTTTTTAAGAGAGTTTAATTGTCTACAAAATCAGACTGATTGATTTTGTTAGATGAACCGTTTTCTCATAAAATATGCCTCATAATATATCAGCCTTGGAAATCGGTATAATTTCAGAATTTGATTTTTAACTTTAGGATTTTGTCATTCACTTAAAAATTAGTATCCGGAAAAAATTCAATAGAGATTCTTGAAGCGAATTTAATTTCCTACAAAAAACGTGTCTTAACATTTTTAGCTAAATTCACTCGTTTGAAAGTTATTCAAAGTTAAAGTAAAACAATTAGTAAATGTATAAACGTTTTCTAGGCGTGGTTATGAGAAAACGGTTCATCTGATAAAAAATTTCGATCAGTCTTTTTTTGTAGACAATTAAATTCTCTTAAAAAAATGTCTCTTAGTCAATTTCATTAGGAGTTATGAGACAAAAACCCGCTCTGGAAAAAAAACAAAAGTTGCGATGATAGACCTCTTAATATAAATATTAAGGGCTCAAATTCTCACATTGTTTTTTTGTCATCCCAAATAATATTTTTGATATACTTTTAAAAAAAAAATAGTTGATTTGTTTTGGCCCAGTCTAATCTATATAATATCAAAAATGTAATTTCATACAGTACTTTTTATTCTCAACTCGTATATTTTTCACAGTTCCTCTAGATCAATTCATTGAGATTAGATTTTCTCTTAAATATTTTGTTTTACTTATTATATATAGATGATCGCAGTCCATCATTAAAGTCTTCGACATCTAGAAGCAGTTCTAGAGGCACTGCATCCAAAGATAGTACACCCAAAGGTAGACTCTATCATACAAATTTCTACTTTGTGACGTATTCTTGAAATTGGTTATGTTATGGGTAAGGCTGAGTTTATCATTTTACACGTATTGGGATGATAGAAGTTGTGATTTTCGGATGAGACTTATAGTTTTTAAAAGTTTTTTGACAAATTGTTAAAGTACCTAAATCAGTCCTCATCTCCAGCCAAGATTTTTTCTGATGTTACTCCAATATGCCCAATTATTAATTAGCAACTGGCGCTGAGTAATTAAAGTATTTCATTATATAGAGGACTCCTATATTAAAGTAAATAAGAATTCCTTAAGTAGTTTAAGATTGTTGAGCCAAGGACAAACATAAACAATGATATTATTTATTTTGCTTTTAAAAAAAATTAGATTTGCAGTACTATTTTACATTTATGTATCTTTAATATATTTAGGTTTAGTAGTTAGGCTATTTGTGTTTTTAGATTTAAGAGTTTTAGTTGTATATAGATATAAGTTACGATGGGACTGACATGTCAAAAAATGATAAATGTCCCTTAAAAAACAAAGAGAAAAAAAACAGTATTTAATTGTAGAATATATAACTTAAAAATTTCATTTTAGATTTCTTATGAAAACAGTTGTATGAAAGGTATTTTGGTAACAGAACTACTGTTAATTACTAAACAATATATTTAGTTATTGTTAATTGTGTCCTTACATTTCAAAATTAGCTAGATCTAATTTTAGCCGTTCCTAATAATTTGTTCCTAAGATTTTACGTTATTTTACAAGATCCTCAAATTTTGTACATATAAAATATAAACATCATAAAAGAAACTAAAAACGTTATGGAGCACAAATTTTTAAATTAATTCTTGATGTATAAAAATTAGAAAAAATTAAGCATGTTTTCTAAAGGATTAAAATCTGATGTTAAGTGATCACCACCATCTATAGACACTTGCAACACTAGGAGAGTCGCAAGTGCGTCACCAACCTGTGTTTAGGGGTGTGAGAGGGGAGGTGGGCCTCCGACGCTCTCACTGACGGAAGGAAACGCAACAATGCAAACACTTACTTCATGTCAGTTTTCTATGAGAGGGTGGTACAACCCCTGGTGAGCTCACCCATTCATGCTAAAAATAGTAATAGTTTCAGTGTGGCTCTATCACCTACCTATAAAAAACTTTATATGTCTATTATATTGTAATAATCAAAAAATGTATTATGAAAAGATAAACCAGATGCAGTTCTTCTCGGTGACTGGGTTTTTTCCTGAACCGTGGTAGTTTTGACGTTCATAAGTGCCTTCTCAGGACCTAAATTGAATAAAAAGTATTTTGATTTTGAATATCTGGAACCACTGGACCGATTTGAAAAATTCTTTCAGTGTTATATAGCTCATTTATCGGGGAAGGATATAGGCTATATATTATCATGCTAAGACCAAGAGCACTAATAAAAAATGTTTCAAAATCTGATTTCTTTTTCCTCTTAAGAACTACCCCTGCGTGTTAGTGTTAACCCAAAGTAACTATTCCACAGGGACAAACATGACACGGACAAACGTGAACATAGTTTCTGGGAAAGATTTTGTCGTTAAAAACCTGACCACCATACTATGATCCCATCACACTAATTCCCTTCACTGAAATTACCGACTAATTTGCACTTATTCAAACATATCAAGGAGGTGTCTAAACATGCTATCAACTAGGCAATTGTTCAATACAGTTGTAATATTGCATATCTGAAAAGAATCATGTATATTTTTTATTTATTATATGTAATATTATATATGTAGTAATTTCTTGTTCACAGTATTGCTATATAATCGTAGTTCCTTGTTTAGGTGGTCGCAAAGACAGCATCAGTGCTACCAAAGCGCGCAAAGAGAGTGGTAGCTCACATGCATCCACTGACACGCCTAGCATCAAATCTGAAAAGGATTATGGTGAGATTACTCAATCTTCATTAGAAAAGATATTTTAACTATTAGTATATAAGCTATTTATTATTATTTTAACAAACATGATTTTTAACCCACTTTTGTCATACCTGATTGCTATGTGATACATGGAGAAATAGTATAGCTGTAAAGGCATGTCAGTTGAAAAAAAAGTATTTAATTTTAACTTCAAATTACAGCAGAATATTTGTTAACTGAGGTAATAAACATTTTGTTGGATCTTGTAAAAA
This sequence comes from Antheraea pernyi, assembly GCA_015888305.1. Taxonomy (NCBI): domain Eukaryota; kingdom Metazoa; phylum Arthropoda; class Insecta; order Lepidoptera; family Saturniidae; genus Antheraea; species Antheraea pernyi. The sequence goes on from MU159990.1 coordinate 20,381, forward strand.
TAATTAGAATAAAATAACTAATTTAGTGTAATTTGTGAGTAATGGATTTTTAACATAATAAATCTGCAGTTTCTTAACTAGGACTAGGATGGTAACAGTGATCATATCTCTCTATCATAATGGAATGTTTTGGAATTTTTAAAAATAATAGTTTAAAAAATCTAAAAAAAACACGCTTTCATAAAAAATCCAACTAAAAAACAGAAAATAAAATTTAATAAATTTGGATTAAGAATAGTGTAAATTAGAAATAAATGTATATTTTTGTAAATAATATAGTAAATATACATTGTATCTCATAAAAACAATATATCTGTACAGTATCACCTGATAACTAACGTTTTATATAAGATCTTATGGTGCGTCTAATAATATGGCCAGGGACTGTAAGTTGTGATGAGACTGACATATCCTTAGGGACAAAAGTCCCTAAATTAAAGTAAGGCTTTAAAAACTATAGATTAATATTAATAATGTATCACTAGATCGTAGAAGAGATTCCCGTGATTCTAATGCCTCTGGTCCAAGAGAGAGCTCATCTGGCAGAAAATCTACTTCACAAAGAGACAAAATTCCTAAACCCAAAGTCAGCTCAATTGCAGGTAAATATATCAGTAATAATAAATTAATGTATTTGGGGTGTACGGGGTGTCGAATAATATCATAAGACTTGAGACACCCAAGCCAACCTCACCTGCATGTGGTGCACCCTGCTGAATAACGGACGAGGCAGTGGCGAAAGCGGGGTGGTAAGGCAAGGTAAGGTAAGGCTTTACAGCCCGACTGGGTCGCAACCACCATGTATATGGCGAAAAAGCCCGTCGTAGTGATTCGCTTCTGCGGGTCGCGTTTCAGGATCAGCCTGTACATATCCAGCTTTTCGCAGGCCGGCATGACAGCGGCGACCGGTGATGGATACTGTGTCACTCGGTGATCGCCATTGTTTTTGGATTGTACTGTGCTTACCATCAGGCATAGTGCAGTTATTTTGCCGTGCACTAGAAAAAAAAAGTTATTTATATTATAAGGAGTAATCTTTAAAAAAGCGTTTCTAAAATAAAAATTAACTACCTTGTTATATTATCAGCCTAATTACAACATTAAAGTCTATGGGTAATTGTAATTTTGTTATGTTCAAAGCATATACTGAAACAGCAGTATTATGAAAAAAAATCACAATGTCAGTTGAAGATTCATTCCATTGATTTTATATTACAAAATATCAAGGAAGCATACAGTTCACCTGATGTTAAATGTTCGCTGCAACGTAATGAGTATGTAAAAGCAATCTCAAATGAACTACCCTCCTAATGTAGCTCATAATACGATGCTACTCCTGTGTAATAAATAAGAACAACAATGCATGACATGAACCTCTTTAATTTGATTATACACTTTATACGTTATTTAAATTAGAAAATATAAAAAATCCATAAAGAACATAGAGACAGTATTGCATGGAGAGGCATAACGCTTTTTTCTTACGTGACGATTTCTAACAGTCGCCTACCGCAAGCCGTGTTAAGCAATTTCGTCTAAAATGGTTATGAGTATATCTACACTATCACAGCCTGTAAAAGAGCCACTACAGAGCCATAGAATCCTTCTCGAAGGAAAATATGGACACAATAATCACCACGCCAACCCAAGACGTATTGGCGATTTTAAACTCCACATCCACAATTATATATTTTCCCGCATACAGTGGTACTACATATAAAACGTTTCTTCGCTATGTTTTCCTTCACAGTCGATAACTTGACCAATTAAAATTAGTAAATATATACTAATTTCGAGAAATTCTTTGGTACCTGCCGAGGTGGAAAGGGTTATGCCCGACACGCACGGACTAAAACCGCACGGTGTACATACGCCGTTATAATTGGGGCGACACGAGATCTTGCGGATATTGTAACTTATATCCGCTGTTTAAATCGCTCGGTACTTGTGATTACAATATGTTTTGAAGAATATTTCCCTCAACAGCTTGGGATTCTCCCCTTATAGACGAAGACGGTGTCTCGCGTCGCGGCAGACGACGAACTAATACGTCGACACCACCTGCTACAACCCCCGCCAAACGTCGTCGCACTTGACACAGACATGCACATTCATACCATCATTTCTTCTGACATTCAGTCCGACGCCCCGTGTGGGCTTTGAGAACACACTCACGCACGAGACATCATGCCGTTAGCATGTTCTTCACTTGAATTACCGTTGTCAAGTCAGTCATCAATATACTCTGTAGTCGGTAAACGCCAGCAAATTGGCCTCAAACTGTCACAATGGGATGTCAACTTATCATTCTTAGATTACAGCAATTGCAACGAAATTGCTTTCAAATTAAAATTTATATGAGTGTATACATAACATGTATTTTTTACTTGTTCTTAGTCATTACGATGTTAAAACACTCAGACAATCATAATTTCAATTTAATACACAACAGGTTTGCTTTTTAATATTTACTGTCAAATTGCCGTCTCTTTGCGACAGTTTACTGTGCTATTTTGCATCAAATCGCTAACATAGTTCAGAGGACCAAACTTTGAAAGTTTTTAAAAATATTTGTGAAGTCAATGTTCCACAACAAATTGTGGAATTGTGGATACTTGTGTAATAATATTTAGTTTTAGAAACTTAATTGTTATAAATTAAGTGCTCTTTATGTGTGTATATATATATATTTATATGTTAGGTAAATACTAAGGAAACATAAAATATTGTAAGTTAATAGAGTTTTTAAGTTATCAAGGGTTTATGTTACACTCGCACTTTTGTCGCACACTTTATACCATACCCATAGAATCAGTTTCTAATAACGTTATTTATATGTGACTCAAAACGAAGTTCCAGGTCGATGAGTAACCCCAGATTACGAATTATATCAACCCTATCTATATTCTATCCCATAATCTTTATCACTGGGTTGCCGGATAGTATATAATTAATTTGGATTTGCCTAAAACCATGAATTTGGATTTGGAGGGATTGTGGATCAGTGTGTTTTGCTCAGACCAGGATATTAATCTACTGAGGTCCTCATTCATTTTATGAAGGGATGGATGATAGAGATGTTTGCCGTATCGAGGTTTGACTTATCGAGGTTCTACTGTATATTCGTTTCGTTTCTTCATTGTATCAATTTTATGTTGCATATTTGGGTACTTTAGTATTTTTCGATATATTTGCTTAATACAATACGAGGACTGTTAGATTTTTTTTGCATGATAATGAGAATTTTGTAGACCCAACCCTTGTTATTACAAAAAAGTTAAATACGAATTGAATACTTGCTTTAAAAAAGATTGGGTCCTTTCGTATTAAAAGCACCGCGCTCACCGAACGTTCAACATCTTTTTCTTTTATCTCGCTTTGGTTAGGTTAGGTTAGACTTGCGAAAAAGGATAGCGCGAACTTGCCTCGGCGGCGGTCGGCGAACGCGGTGCATTAGAAAGTACCTAATCTTTTTTAAAGCAAGTATCAATACGTATTTAATATTTTTGTAATAACACCGTACCTGTTTTATATATCACTGTCAACTTTAAAATCTATCTCCAAGCACCTGTTACCAAGCAGCCGTTCTTGAGAGCCAGTCCTCTTTATACGTTTACGTACCATGTCCTTAAATATCAGATTAGATGATGGTTAAACACAGAAGCCTGTAAAAATATTAAATTAAATAGTAACATGTTTTTAGTTAAGTTTCCCTTTTAATGGGCCTAATCTGATCTTTAATTCTTCTGCTTCATACCTACTTAACATCCTCTTTAGTCTATTAATTGTTACCGCACCCAGTTTTATTCTATGGCATTTGGTTTATAATGCCATTGCCAGTATGTTCATAAAAAATTTATCTGTGGTTTTCATATCAACCTTTTCACCTAGAACCCATTTTGTTACCTGGTCAGCTGGTTGATATTGTTAAATGATGTCATTAAATTTAACTACTTCCTACCAGTTTTGGTTTAAATCTTGCTTTATAGGACGCTTAAGTATATTATCCATAGATGATTTCTAATAAGAGTATAAATTGTACATAATGTAGTCATTGTTCATAAGAATGTTCAAGTTAAGAAAGTTCAATGTACAAAATATGCATTTATTTAAATTAGATATAGACTAGCTGATTGTGAATAGTATAAAACAATTATAAATAAAAATAACTTGTAAATAGATTTCCATCTGTTCATGCATGGAGAGGGCGTAACGCTTTTTTCTTATGTGACGATTTGTAACCGTCTACTCGCAAACAATATTAGAGAACTTCATTCAAATTGTAATTTAGACGTAACGTATGTGGAAGTGTATACAAGTAGTTTGAAGTACACTTTTGGTGAATAACGTGTATATATCCACAATATAACGTTTACAATTTGTAAGCGTGTGTTTTAAATGTCTATTTTTTTATTTAAATGGGCTTATAATTAGAAATTCTCAAAAACCTGTATTTGTCACCTTTGTGAAATTATCTGTAGTGATAGACTTTTGTATTCTTTTATAATAAAAAAAACTCAAATACAGATTTTGAAAATACGTTTTGTTTTTATTATTAACCGTCGTCCCGGCCTGATTATACAAAAAGCCTTGGCAAATTATATACATAAGTTTTTGGATCTTGTAATGCCATGTAGTGGTCTTTATATTTTATCCATAACCTTGTGTTATTTGGCTCTATATTGTGTAATATTGGTGATGCTTTACGTAATATAGTTTGGTTATTGTGCACAAGTGATGTGGATCGAAAATAATACCACGGAGCATGGATTCTGACTTACCACAAAAACTCCCAAGAAAGTTCTAACAAGATGGCCACCATCTTGTTAGTTCATTGCAATTATATAAAGAAACTTGTAATATCGTTGACAATGGCAGTAATAGTCTACTAGAAGACTTGTTCCCAAAAATAAAATAGAAGAACATTTTATATGTATATACGACTTCATTAATAATAGTATGTTTTATATGGAAATTATATAGTAGGCAATACTTCGTATATTTATGGATCATGTTTTCTGTTCGTAACAAAAAACGAAATTGTTAATTTATTCATTACTGTACAATAGAACTGAGAATATACTTTTTTATCTACTGGAGCAAGGTATTTGCTTTAAATGATGACAAATATATAACTGGAAATACGTAAGAAAAATATGTAGTGAAACCTGGTAACAGTAGTATATACATAAAATAAGAATTTCAAAGGACTTGTACATAGTGGTGCTGTTAATAAATTGAGTCATAGTATTCAAATTTATTTTAAATGTAATTTTGGCAAACCAAGCCAATGGATGTAATTTTTTTTTTGGAAATTTTAGCTACTACAGCGATAATGTCGTACTTCATTGATAGATACCGCCTACTTATCATAGTGAAGTGTGACGCCTATCGAATAACCAATGACTAACATATATCATTTTTGCTTCGATCAACAATAATTAGTTAAAGGGTCGGCGCGAAAAATACGTCTCGGAAAATAAGAGCTCACTTGAAATGTGTGCCCTTATTTTGTTTGAAACACAGCCAATGTAAGCCCGTTTCACATGTCGCAGTATATTCAAAATATGCAAAAATAATACCCGAAAAACAATTTAACGGCCGGGGTATCTTACTTTCGCTAAATACATGTTGAATAAGTTATATTTTAAGCTTTAAACTAACAAATAATATCAAATTTTGAACAAAATTACCGATTTTAAACCTGTGTTACAAATGTTTGGGCCTCGTCACGCACAATAACGGGAAAACGTACTTTATTAATTACGTGTTAAGGTTGAATTCACACTAAATGTTGTTTATATTGTCTTTTCATTTGCGAGGGGAGTAATTTATTACTTTGCTCGTTTTATCGTAAGTATTAGATAATATTTTGAACATTTGTGACTTTATTACTAGGTGTTATGGTTGTAATTAGGTTGAACTTAAAACTATTTTAAAACTTTTTTCTCCCTTTTTTAGTAAACAAATAGCTACACAGAAGTATATATTTACGCGGACAGATTTTAGCTTCAATTTTGTACGTGACCCTTTATCTAGTTATTCTTGATCGAAGCATTTTTGTAAATATTATAGTTTAAATAAATATAAATTCGAATACTTGTTTGATTTCACCCTACTATCATATTCTGTTCACTATATAAATCGATACAGATTTCTACATCTCTACTGTGAGCTGTCAAAATTTTATCCTAAATTTGACATATGCTGATAATTGTAGAAAGTCCATAGGTAAACAACATATATTCACCTACAATATAGAAGGAATAACGATGATATTAACGTTATATTCACAATAAAGTTTTCGAAACCGAATATGCGATGGCGTTACCAGCGGCACAACCAGCAGAAGTGTTTCGATCATGGCAAAAAGATGACCAGTATGAAAAACAGCTTTCTGAAAGACTTTCCAAACTTTTACCTTCTCAACACGCTTCCAAGGCGATCCCAGCGTCGGCCCTTCTTTATAAATCATTTACCACGTTAAAAGACCTACAAACACTAGGCGAAGAATACTCGGGCATTGTCCAAGTCGACGACAGTTACCACAGACTACCCAAGTTTTGCGCACGTCTAACGAGTATTTTGCTATCCTCTTTTGGAGAAAATGTGACTAGGATTCTTCTTAGCCGCTTAGAGAAAAATATTGAACAAAACGCTACCTTAACGCCAGAAGCGCAGAATATATTTCTGGTTGTAGTCAAAACGTTAAATAATATTGTGCCGCAAATTGAGAGTATACACAGAGCACTCTCTTATATTAATGGTGGCCCTTTGCAAATAGGAAAGACAGTTACGGGTATAGACTATGTTCATGTCAGGCCTGCAGCTGCAGCTTATTATGCTCATCTGAGGCTATTAGGAGTGGTCACATTACTACATGCATTTGTTTCATGTTGTCAGAATATGTATGCAGCCAAAAAATATATCGATCAGATGAGAGAACTTCCAAATGATGTTGAAAATGGGAAAGGGTGTGCAGCATGCTTAGAGGAAATGGTACAACCATGTGTATTGCATTGTGGGCATATATTCTGCATGCAGTGTTGTTATGGAGCTTTGGAAAGCTGTGCTCTCTGCCGCACTCTATTCACAAGGAATTCTGTTGTGCCACTTATGAATTATTATCCAGGAAGCTAATGATTATAATCTTATTATTGAATTTGTTAAACTAATAACATTGTAATATTATATTTGTAATAGAACATATCCAAATAAAGTTTATTATATACTATTATTTTATGTTGTTAAGTTGGTTAACAAGTAATAATTTTAAATTATTATGGGCTGCAGTAACTAGCTAAGTGGGTTTTTGGTGGAATCTCTCTCTTGGTCTATCATGTAGTGGATGTTATTTTTTATTCATAATCTTATGTTATTTGGCTCTATATTTTGTAATATTGGTGGTGTTTTACGTAATATAGTTTAGTTATTGTGTACAAGTGACATGAAATTATTATTTCATTTACACAGAGAATGGATTCTGACTTTCCACAAAAACTCCATGGAAAGTTCTAACAAGAAAGTCACCACCTTGTTAGTTCATTGTAATTATATCAAGAAACATGTAATATTGATACTCACTTGACAATGGCAGTAATAATCTAAAAGATTGGATGCCAAAAATAAAGTAAAAAAAAAAAACTAAGTATTCTTCCAAATTCTATTAGATTGCTTATTTTAGGTGTTTGTGTACTTCTAAATTAATTTAAATGTTTTACATTTAAAAATTTGCGTATGTTTTCATTGTGTAAAGAATATGGTTGTAAATATTGAATACATATTTATTTGTTAATGAAACAAGTTTTATAGTATTATTCTTTATCACATATAAATTAAGTAAGAAAATGCTTATGTAACCAAAATATTAAAGTTTTTATGACATATTATTTAAAAAATCTAAAAGCTTATACATACATAACTTTAACAATAATCTGGATATATAAGTATATGGATATATTAGTGCAAATAAAATGCATAAACAAATGCTATTGTATAATTGTAAAAATAATCAATGCTATCACCAATGTGAGTACCTATATGTTTATCATACATAGATAATACCATCTTATCCACAGATTAAATAGACTTTTAACATACATTTGAACACATCTCTGTTATAAAGGAAAATAATAACTTCTCAAAGAAATAAAACACTTTTTTTTCTCAAACTGACTATGCTATTTGACAAGCGAGGCCTTAGCAGCTTTACCAGACCACTAAGGAGAGCACTGCTGATTAAAAATAAATGATTAAGCAAGCAAATGGGAACTATTTATACATTAATTATAACACACAATAATTATGTGTGTACTTAATATTTAATTATAAAAACATAAGACAAATGCTCTTAAATAGTTATTCATTTGTGTTCCACATTTTTTAAATTTTAATTACCAAGCTTATAAATTCTATAAAACTCAATAATGAGAGAGAAAAAGAGATCTCAATTTCTTTCTTTAAAATTAAAGCATTAGTATAAAATGTACTAAATGTATGATAAACTTTATTTATTAACATACATTAACTTAATTAAAATGAAAAACTATAATATAATGTAATATTATACAAAAAGCTCAATGACACTAAGCAAAAATAAGTTAAGAGTAAATTCCTCAAAGCTCCATTTTTTTTTCTCATAGTAAACATTAAATGTGACAGTAGTTATTCAACACGCAAGAGTTCAACATCAAATATTAAGGTCGCATTTGGCGGAATGACTCCTGGATGTCCTCTAGAGCCATAAGCAAAGTCGGGAGAGCATGTGAGTCTCGCTCTCTCACCTACAGACATCTGAAAGTATTCAATGGGCACATTCAGTTCAGCGAAGTTAATCAATGCCAAGATAAAAGAGTTTTACATTTCTTTTAATGCCAAAAACAGGATTATGGTATAAACATAGTATTGACTAAATATAACTATTTTTGTAATCTAAGAATTGGTGTTTATTGAACACGAACATATGTTTTGCAAAATATATATATAATAATTTAAATTATAAGTTTTCATTAATAAATTTAAATTATAAGTCTAAAATCTATACTAATATTATAAAGAGGTAAAGTTTGTGAATTTGTAGGGGGTAATCTCAGAAAATACTGGTCCCATCTGAAAAATTCTCTCAATGTTATATAGCTAATTTATCGAGGATGGTTATAGGCCATATATTATCATGCTAAGACCAATAGAAGCGGAGGGTTTTTTTGTTGTAGTTTGATTTGCAAAGTAAGTCGGAGTAAAATTACAAATGCAGCTTTAACAATGAGAGGTATATGATTGAGTTATACAGCTTGATAATGCCTACAAAAAGGACAGCGATAGCATATGTCTAATGTCAAGCATTTTTTTAAATTACAAAACTTTATTAAGTACTTACTAATACAATATCAATTGTTTTATAACAAATGTGTTGAGATTCAGTTTTAAAATAAAAACAGTTTATTTTGAGATAAATATACATATAACAAAAATTATAATGTATTTACCTAAACATTTCTCATATACTACAAGTCGGATTCTATAAATGCAATATATTCAGGAACTATTTTATTGTAAATAAGAACAATTTAGTATACTAGTGGGCGCCCAGAGGTCTACATTCGACCATAGTTCATTGATTTTTTAAAGTTTGAATGTTATTAGGGTTTTCTTGTCAAAGGGTATTATGTTATAATATCATTGTAGAATGTAGAATGAAAAAGGGTAATTGGAACGTAAGAGTAAAATAATACATATAGTCAAGCATAGCAACCTCCTTCACAACCTTTTTTGAAGTCCTTTATTGACAGATGTCAAAATGTTTTTTTTATTTACATGTGTGTATATGTTGTGTAAAATTGAAGCAGTAGTGTAATTCACAGTTTAATTAATTTAATGTATTTGTAATGTATTTTATGTAAAATAAATAACTTTCTGCACTTCTCCTATATATAAACTTTTACTATACCAAATTTCACGTTCATCCGTTCGCCCAATTCTGTTAAAAAGGGATACAAAGATTAGGCTTCACATATTACTATATATATGATGACAGAACACCTATTATAATGAGTATATTATACACTAGTTTCTGCTCAGGACAAAATCCCAATTTTGAAATATTCTTCATCGATGCTGTGCTCCTATTGGTGTTAGTGTAATGATATATAAAAGTCCTTGATAAAAGAGCTATATAACACTGATAGCATTTTTTCAAAACCGGACCAGTAGTTTCTGAGATTAACTCAATCGACTAAACAGACCAATTCTCCAACTTTATAATATTAGTATAGATTCTATGGTTATATTGAAATGAGTTTGGTTTGAATCGGGAACAAATGTATTATGAGAAAAGAGGTAAAAACATAACAGGTTATACTTCCCCAATACCTACCTTAGCCAAACCTTGATCCCAGCCTTTAATGACATCGCCCTTACCTAATGTAAATTTGAAAGGTTGCCCCCTATCCCTTGAAGAATCAAATTTCTTTCCATTCTGTAAGGTACCAGTATAATGGACAACCACAATTTGGCCAGGTTTTGGGTATGTAGTACCTGAGAAAACATTGAAGTCTTTAGGTTATATCTTTTAAAAAGTAAATACAAATCTATGCGTATTAAATACCGTCTCCGGGTGAAATAGTTTCTACATCTACGCCCATGATGGAAATTTATTAAAACCAGAATTATATATACAAAATTATCAAATATTTTTTTACAAAATTACAACTACAAATATAAAGCTGCGTAAAGCAAACCAACTTCTTAGGGATGCTCGATAACCATCTATGTGTTGATGAAAAACATCGATGTTTTGCTTTCAATTAAAAACCCAACACAGATGTTATGAGAAAAATATATATATGTCAATATATTTATTTAGGGTCATCTAGCGTTGGATGTACTAGCTAGAGACTAGATAGCTATCAAGTTTAACTTATTGAACACTATGTGATACTGATGAACGTAATTGAAGTAATCCGGGCGAATAGTCATTTCTTTGCATTTCCGAAGGGAAAAAGATAGCTACAGAAAAGCTTTTTCCAAAGCTCGTGAACTCCTGTACCAGCAACGGAACAGGCGAAATGAAAGGGAATAATAAATTTTATCTTCAATAACAATAAATAGAATAGAAAGTCTTATTTGATAAGAAAATCGTCGATGTTTTAGACATCTATGTTAATCGTATGTCGATATGTTTAAAGCGATGTTAACATTGATGTCAAAACAATGTTTTTCTAATATCGAGCATCCCTAAAACTTTAAGAATATAGTGTTTTCTCTATGAAACCAACCAATCGAAAAGTGCTGCTACCTAATGTTTCCTTATGTTGAGGACTTAGTAATTTATAAAACATAATATCGTTCAGAAGTAATGTGTTAAAAGTATGTCAATATCATATTAAGTTATAATTGTATTAATTAAGAACTCATATTGTCATATGTGTGTGTATAAAAGCAAAATTTGTGTAGCTATACCGCTTTCGTCACTCTAATATTATCTAATCTATTTATGTACCCGTTAGTCTGGATTTCTGAGGAAATTGGACAATTACATCGGCAATGTTAATATTCTATTCCATGAGGAAGAACTTTCTAGAGACGGCGATTCTTACCAAAAAAAAACGATTCTTAGTTCGATTAGCATCGTCGTATGTTGAATCGATTCGTAAAAAAAACGAAGACTTTTTTATCTATCTTCGATTATACAAGAATCGATCTCTTATATTTTTTGTTATGATGAATTCTATGTGATGGCCTCTTTTTGAAAATATCGATATATCATCTTTTTATCACCTTTTTGTGTATAATTTTTTTTATAATTTTTGTTTTTATCTAGATAGTAACTATGGGATCACGGTTTTATAGTGTCAGGATCGACTCACTGATTCGATTCGATACTTATAATCAATTAAAATTATTAATTTTCTATGTCTTAAAATTAATTGTTCAATTAATCGATCTCAAATAATAATTTAAATAATAAGTTTTAGTTCATAGCTAAAATCTATACTAATAATTATAAAGAGGTAAAGTTTGTGTATTTGTAGGGGGTAATCTCAGAAAATACTGGTCCGATCTGAAAAATTCTTTCGATGTTATATAGCTCATTTATCTCTTATGGTTATAGGCTATATATTATCACGTTAAGACAAATAGGAGTGGAGGACTTTTATGTTGTAGTTTGATTTGCAATGTAAGTCAGAGTAAAATTACAAATGCAGTTTTAACAATGAGAGGTATATGATTGAGTTATACAGCTTGATAATGCCTACAAAAAGGACAGTGATAGCATATGTCTAACGTCAAGCATTTTTTTTATTACAAAACTTTATTAAGTACTTACTAATACAATAAAAATTGTTTTATAACAATGTTGAGATTCAGTTTTAATATAAAAACAGTTTATTTTGAGACAAATATACATATAACAAAAAATATAATGTATCTACCTAAACATGTCTCATATACTACAAGTTGGATTCTATAAATGCAATATATTCAGGAACTGTGTGGGATTATGAATTGGTTTATTTCATATAGGTATATCTCTCGTAGTTATTTTGTTTTATGAATTAATTAACAAGTACACTAGCCTACTCCTCTGAAGATAAATCACATCCAAATATGGTCTTCGTCAATTTTTTGACCGTTCTAAAATAGTCGTAAGTTTGGACTTATGCCTAGCATACCCAAGAGGTTAATATAAAGTTAATACATAGTTAGAATACTATTATAGGAATCTAAGCAATCGATTAAACAGACCAATTCTCCAGCTATATAATATTAGTATAGATTCTTTGGTTATATTGAAATGAGTTTGGTTTGAATCGGGAACAAATGTATTATGAGAAAAGAGGTAAAAACATAACAGGTTATACTTCCCCAATACCTACCTTAGCCAAACCTTGATCCCAGCCTTTAATGACATCGCCCTTACCTAATGTAAATTTGAAAGGTTGCCCCCTATCCCTTGAAGAATCAAATTTCTTTCCATTCTGTAAGGTACCAGTATAATGGACAACCACAATTTGGCCAGGTTTTGGGTATGTAGTACCTGAGAAAACATTGATGTCTTTAGGTTATATCTTTTATAAAGTAAATACAAATCTATGCGTATTAAATACCATCTCCGGGTGAAATAGTTTCTACATCTACGCCCATGATGGAAATTTATTGAAACCAGAATTATATATACAAAATTATCAAATATTTTTTTACAAAATTACAACCACAAATATAAAGCTGCGTAAAGCAAACCAACTTCTTAGGGATGCTCGATAACCATCTATGTGTTGATGAAAAACATCGATGTTTTGCTTTCAATTAAAAACCCAACACAGATGTTATGAGAAAAATATATATATGTCAATATATTTATTTAGGGTCATCTAGCGTTGGATGTACTAGCCAGAGACTAGATAGCTATCAAGTTTAACTTATTGAACACTATGTGATACTGATGAACGTAATTGAAGTAATCCGGGCGAATAGTCATTTCTTTGCATTTCCGAAGGGAAAAAGATAGCTACAGAAAAGCTTTTTCCAAAGCTCGTGAACTCCTGTACCAGCAACGGAACAGGCGAAATGAAAGGGAATAATAAATTTTATCTTCAATAACAATAAATAGAATAGAAAGTCTTATTTGATTCGAAAATCGTCGATGTTTTAGACATCTATGTTAATTGTATGTCGATATGTTTAAAGCGATGTTAACATTGATGTCAAAACAATGTTTTTCTAATATCGAGCATCTCTAAAACTTTAAGAATATAGTGTTTTCTCTATGAAACCAACCAATCGAAAAGTGCTGCTACCTAATGTTTCCTTATGTTGAGGACTTAGTAATTTATAAAACATAATATCGTTCAGAAGTAATGTGTTAAAAGTAAGTCAATATCATATTCAGTTATAATTGTATTAATGAAGAACTCATATTGTCATATGTAGTGTGTATAAAAGCAAAATTTGTGTAGCTATACCGCTTTCGTCACTCTAATATTATCTAATCTATTTATGTACCCGTTAGTCTGGATTTCTGAGGAATTTGGACAATTACATCGGCAATGTTGATATTCTATTCCATGAGGAAGAAAAACCTAACTTTCTTTCTAGAGACGGCGATTCTTACCAAAAAAAAACGATTCTTAGTTCGATTAGCATCGTCGTATGTTGAATCGATTCGTAAAAAAAACGAAGACTTTTTTATCTATCTTCGATTATACAAGAATCGATCTCTTATATTTTTTGTTATGATGAATTCTATGTGATGGCCTCTTTTTGAAAATATCGATATATCATATTTTTATCACCTTTTTGTGTATAATTTTTTTTATAATTTTTGTTTTTATCTAGATAGTAACTATGGGATCACGGTTTTATAGTGTCAGGATCGACTCACTGATTCGATTCGATACTTATAATCAATTAAAATTATTAATTTTCTATGTCTTAAAATTAATTGTTCAATTAATCGATCTCAAATCGTCATACCTATTGCATTCTCTTTACGTTAATTTACGTTATATTCTAAACACAGCTACAGTTACATTATTATATTGTAATCTCCGATAGGAGTATTATTATTGTATGATTGTAATATATATCGATATCTGTAATATTATATACAAATTGTAATACATACCTGTAACTATAAGATGCAAATATTTGATATAGGTATAATACAAAATAATCACGATGTCAATAAAAAGGGATAAATGTAGCGAAAAAATGATAGAGGAAAGTGAAACCGAAATCAGTAAGAAAATTCAAGAAGACCAGAAGCCGATATCTGATAATAACATTGTGCTATATGAGGAATTAATTTTTAATGATATTTCAAATAAAAACTTAAATGACAACATGATCTTACAAGAAAATAAAGATGTATTAGAGATAGAAGATACGAAAGACGTAAAAACATTGGATATGCCCTCAGATATTGTAGCAAGCAGTGAATATGACGCGTTCCAAAGTGATAATAAGATATATAGAAAGTACAAATTGAGGCAGAGAAAGAATACAGAAATGTAAGTGTATTTTAGACCTAGTACATAGGGCTGCATTTGAAATTCGCACCCTGAAATAATGGTTGAGGGGAGGGGCCTGACTAACCCTCTAAACCACTCCCCCGCCGCGGAAAGTTATAGTTATTGAGATATTCATGATCAAAGTTTTGAAATTGTGTCGCCTCCGAACAATGATTGGTAATTTTGTATATCAACAACATGATGATTTTTAAGTTTAAATTCAACAGTTTGTACAATACTATGTCTATATATTAGTAGAGCAAAAAGTTATTGCTGGAAAAATGTAAATTTTGTGGAAAAAAAATAATTTTGAAGTATTTAAAACTCTTGTAACAGTACTAAAAATTATAGTAATTTTGCATAAAAAAAGGTTGAGTTTTTAACTAAACAAATAATAACTTGTATGAAACGATGTATATTGTATTATAGGAGATACAATATATAATGGAATTATACCAAAAAAAATATATTTACAATAAACTTCCATCCTCATTATTCACTCAAATATTTCACACTTAAGCTCATAATGGTTAAAAATTTTTTTTTATAAAACAACAAGGGATTTGATATGTTTTCGCAATATTAACCTACATAGCTTCGCTCCAGCCCTAATTCTCTATTAACCTAATGTGACTTAGTCTTATATTCTTGGACCGGTTCGCTTGCTTGCTGAGCTCGCTCGCCTGTGTTATGTGTGGAGAGGCTTTATGATCATACAAATATATGATCATAAAAACTTATATTATATTTTTTTCTATGGTTGAGACAGTTGAGTTTTGATTAAACATAGTAGAAAAAAAAAACCAAAAATACTAGATCACGAAAATGTTCTATTTTACCTCATACAAATAATTTATATTTCATTTTTTGTATTTTTTTTCTGAAATAATAGTGAACCATTATAAAACAATAATAAATATATAAAAACATCAAAATTATAGTATTATAAAACTTAAAAAGGCACATCTGAACGAAAAAAAATCACGTTCCGTTCCATATAACTCCAAACACATAGTGTCCGCGGGTTGAGGGGGTGTTTTTTGAAAGGGGTAAGCAACCCCTATAAAAACAACCCTTAATAACCCCAAACGCGTGATGCGAATTTCTATTTTTTTTTTCTCACTGACTACGTTATTGACCAAGCAAAGTCTTAACAGCTTCACCGGATTACCCGAATTTCTAATGCCAAGCCTAGTACATCCGCAAAATGTCGCAACGTAAAAGTTTGAACTTATTTCCTTTAACAAATGTAGTAAATATATTCCACATATTCTGCTTTATTTGTTACAATCAAAACCGGATCACATAAAAATTCTATAATATATTAATAATAACTTTCAATTTTACAGCTATAATGAATGTGTAATTCTATCCATTTTTTCTAGTTTCCCATTTAGTTGCTCCTAAAATTACAAAAGTATTCCTTAAACATTTGTTCACATTTTTTTTTACTTTATTTTTGGCAACCAATCTTCTAGTTTATTACAACATTGTTGAGTAGTCAATATCACAAGTGCTGTGTGATCATTTCAATGTTCCAAGAAGATGGTGACTCCCTTGTTAGAACTTTCCATGGAGTTTTTGTGGCATCTCAGAATTCGTGTTAATGGTGAAGTAGTGGCATTATTTTCCATTCACTTCACTTATGCACAATAAACAAACTATATTACATAAGACACCACCACTTTTACACAATATAGAGTCAAGTAACACAAGATTATAAATAAAAAATAAAATCCACTACATGAAGGCCAAAATCCTGCCTAAAACTCCCAAAAATTTCTTGTTCACATTTACGAAATATCAACAAACACAAATTTTATTTTCAAATTTTTATAATGGTGTCTCCTAATTACATATTCTGCCAGTGTCAAGTTAACCATTGGAGAGTCATTATTTTACTTTTTTAATAGACATCAAACTTCTACTTGTTCACATTTACAAAATATCAACAAACACAAGTTTTTATAATGGTGCCTCCTAATTACATATTCTGCCAGTGTCAAGTTAACCATTGGAGAGTCATTATTTTACTTTTTTAATAGACATCAAACTTCTATTCCATGATAAAATTAAAATCAATATACTAAAGAGAATTGGTATTCACAGCTAATATTGTTGTAACCAATTAGTGCTTAGATAAATTGGAAAAGTCTATCTTAGTAATTATAGTAGTAATTACACTAATTCTTAATGATTTCAGCAGTCAAGAAGATGAAGTTAACATAGTACCAGCACTACAGAAATCACCACGGAGAATAACAAAGTCAAGAGGAGACTTTACCTGTCCATACTGTTTTATGTTCTTTGTAACTAGAAGTTACTATACCATCCATGTTGCGTCACATGAAAAAAAGCCATCATTCAAATGTTCACAATGTTCAGTTACGTTCATGTCAAATGCAGAGTTGGTTTCTCATAAAGATACACACATCAGCAATGAGGATGTCCACTTTTGTAAACTTTGCAAATTAGCCTTCAGCGAATACTGTGATTTTCTTATACACAAAACCACACACAGATTAAAAAAACAATATGAATGTCCTGAATGTGATTATGTTTGTTTTAAAAAATATTACATGCAGATTCACATAGAGACTCATTTTCGAAAGAAGGTCAAATGTCATGTTTGTCATAAAATGATTATGTCGGGAAATATTCAGAGTCATTTAAAAGAACATACCAACAAATATCAATGTGGTGAATGTGGTAAAGAGTGTAAAACTAAAACATCTTTCAAATATCACATGTCTTCTCACACTGGAGTGAAACCTTTCCAATGTTTGTATTGTGGTAAAGGGTTTATCACTAGTAGCCAAAGGATTGTCCACACTCGAATACATACAGGTGAAAAAAATTATGAATGCCCTGTGTGTTTTGAAAAGTTCCGACAAACAACAGACAGAGACAAACATTTAATTACACATGACTCAGTGAAAAAATATAAATGTACAGTATGTGATAAAAAGTTTTTTCATAAATATTACCTTGATAATGTACATATGAAAATGCACATGGAAAAATTTGAATACCAGTGTAATTTTTGTGAGAAAGCTTATCATGACAAAAATGGACTTAAAGCTCATGTAATGTACATACATACAAGTGAAAGACCCTTCAAATGTAAACGTTGCAATGTGGAATTTGTTGATAAGTGCAGCTATGACAGACACTGTAGTTCTAAACGTCATAAGAAACAGTAGTAGTTATGTTGGCCCAAAACTGAGTATCTATTTCTTTATAACTCTCATTCTTATGATAATGTCAAAACATGTAATATACAGGCTGAATGCTTAGACAGTAGCAATATTTATGGAGGATACTCTGCACTCGATTCTCGTTCTATATGAATTAAAAAATAGGTGCTTAATATTTGACTTAATCATTTAGAAAAATACAAAAATTATACAGAGTCCTCTACGCGTTTATGTTAAATCACAGTGTCAATGACCGTCCGGTGATTTCACTTTCACTTGAAAGGGAACGTCAGGAATAAAATAAAAGGGCTTTTTGTGTGGGTGGATCCCCACCTTGGGACCTGGAAGCGTGAATTCAAGCGTCTTTATATCGTCGACGCGTAGAGGCGCTGGAGCAGGGGCTACGTCTTGCGCCTCGGGAAACTGCGGCGCTAAGGTCTCAACTTCATCAGGTCCTTTTAGTAGAAGAGTGGTGTCGACGACTTGAGCAACCCAGCTGGGGCGTGGTTACGATCGAGGCTGTTCGCCCAGTCTTGGTTGAATGGCTCACCAAACGACATGGCACCCTAAGCTTTCGGCTGACACAGGTGCTCACGGGGCATGGATATTTCGGGAGTTACCTATATCGCATAGGCCGGGAGCCGAGTACAGACCACACAGTGAATGAGTGTTCCGCCTGGGACGTGCCACGCAGCGAGCTAGTGGCGGTAATTGGCCCGAATCTCTCGCTCCCGACTGTCATTTTTAAGATGGTCGAGAGCGAGGCCGGGTGGATCTCCGTCTTCTGACAGTCGAACAGAAGTCGAGTCGAGACAGAAGCGAGACAGTCATGCTCGCACAGGAGGCTGCGGAGAGGGAGAGGGAGCGAACAATTAGACTCCTCCCCGCTGCCGACGAACTACGCGGCGGCGACGGGTAGGCGATGACCTCCGGCCGCCGTAGTTGTGGCCTGGGGGCGATAGACACGAGCATATTCGTCGCTCTGGGCAGTTAAACTGCACAAGTCCATGTGGTGGAGGTGCATTATGCTGATGCAACTCTCACAGTCCGTTAGGGGGAGTAACACCCATTTCCCCTTGAGGAGTCCACCATCTTGACCCCTCAGGCCGCAGTTTGGGTCCCTTAGGAGGGGACAACACCTGTTGGAGCAGATGATGTAGTGTTGATTAGACAGTCACTGCTCCTCCGGGCAAAAGGTACAATGTGGTTTTAGTCCGTGCAACTCGGGTATATCCATCCTCTGCTGCCCGGCGAGATGGATATCCGTTAGGGATTTCCCCATGGAGAAAAAAAAGGTTGATGTTAGCGGTTGCCTATTGCAATATGGTAATCAAAATTATATTTTAAATTTTTTTAATTAAAAGTAATAAAAAATGGTATAAATGACCTACTTTTATTTCTAAAAAAATTAAACTGTTAATGCTATCATCTTGTAATCCTGAAACTTTTATGTTTTAGAATAACTTACATTTTGGAGTTTTTGGCGGGATCTTGGTCTGTCATGTAGTGGATTTTATTTTTTATTCATAATCTTGTGTAACTTGACTCTATATTGTGTAAAATTAGTGGTGTTTTATGTAATATAGTTCGTTTATTGTGCATAAGTGAAGTGAATGGAAAATAATACCACGAACCATGAATTCTGAGATGCCACAAAAATTCCATGGAAAGTTCTAACAAGTCAGCCACCATCTTGTTAGTATATTAAAATTATATCAAGAAACTTGTAATATCGATACTTACTTGACAATGGCAGTGATGATCTACTAGAAGACTGGTTGCCAAAATGGAATGGATGAAGAACTTAAAATACTATTAACTATTCGACAATGGCATTCATTGAAGTTATATCAATAAACTTGTAATATTGATACTCATGTTGGGGCGTGTTCAATATTGTATAAATGTGATAAATTAAATGCTGATTTTGTAATCGAGACTTTTAATTATGGACTTGTATGTTGAGGAAAATATATATATCCGTCTGTCACATCGAATATGTCGTTTAAATTCAAAAAGGCCAGAGACAATATAAATGGCCAGCATGCTACACCATCCCCCTACGGAGAAAAGAAAGCCCAGTACAAAAACATTGACATAGAAAAACTTACATATCACGTTAAATATAAAAAGGTATACAGAATAAAGACTTAGAGCTAAAACAATTTGACAATATAAACAGTATGTTACAGTCACTTGATAAAGGCAGCAATAGTCTACTAGAAGACTGATTGCTGAAAATGGAATAGAAGAAGAACTTGTAATACTATTAGCTACTTGACAATGGCAGTAATAATATAAAAGATTAATTGCCAAAAATAAAATAAAAAAAAACTTACATTTTTTAAAACTCAATCTGGATAATTTGGACAGACCAGTGTGATATTTCAAGTCCTTAAAATATCCTCTTCAATTATGCACAATACCCATACTATATTAAATAAAAAGCCACTAATAAAAAAAAATAAATAAAATCACATAATATTATCAATAAAATATAAAACCTAATTAATACATGACACACTTCCTGCCAAAAACTCGGCACTACCAAAGTTGTATAACACAGTTCGAAAATCAACGTTAAGATTAGAAAATGTTGAAAAATATATAATTTGTTGCAAATAGCTATACAAAATATTTAACATACATTGATAGTCATCAAGTTCACGTAAGTTCAAAGTTATTCACTGTACTATGAATTTGAATGCGCGCCGTTTTCGAAGATTGACGGCTTGTTGTGTGTTTATGAACATAAATTATATCCGTTGATAAACCATAATTGATACTAAAAAAAAAACAAAAAATAATTTTCTTAATCCCACTGTCAAAGTTACTCGAAGGAATTAAAATCACAGAATAATATTACTCCTAACGGAGCGGATTAAACACGCCCTGTTTAAAATATCCTGGTTGAGACCATTATAATTATGTAATGTTGAGTCAAAGAGAAATATCTTATACAGATATAAAAATGCCCTCAAAACATGAAATTTAGATGGCGCTACTGGAGGTACAGGGTGGAATTTTAAGAAACAGGACAATAATAATTAAAGAAGAAACAGAAATACATTGAGTTTGTTTCTTTAGTGGTTTTGTTTTAAGGACCATTTCAGCAATTTTTAGCAAAATATATGCTCTCAGCATATTTGCCTATAGTTTTAATTGATGATAATATAATTATCACAATTGGCAATTAATATAATTTTATTTTAAATTTAACAAAGCCATTAATATAAAACAATAAACGTTGTTATAAAAATCATTTTTTTACAGATTTGATCTTATACATTTCAACTTTTTTTTTTCTTCCTATATATCCAAAATTGATTACGGATTTCGTAAAAATATTTTTATTTTTGGTATTTTCATATATTTTAATATTTTGTGTTGTTTCTCTCATGCAAACTGCACTTCATCGGTAAAACTTAATTTTAGGTAATTCTACATCAATACCATTCTGACAATAAATGGAATCTTTATTGAAATGAAACTTCTTTAGGCGCATGAGGGTAAATTTTTTACAGATGTAACGTCACGCAGGTATGTAACGGACGTGACGTCATTTACAGTAAACGCAGATTTTTCATCTATTTTTCAAGTCTCGGAAATCTAAAGTTTTAGATTTGTATAAATATAAACAAGATCTATAAATTAGTTCGCCAAAGAAGTTTCAATTCTGACATGTGTACTTTGTATACACGCACTTTCTTTCATACATTTCAGACAAATAAAACTAAGTACATATTTCCAGGTGAAAACCTATAATAGCTGAAATATGTCTTTTTATACTTATCTATTTATAAATGTAAAAAGACATACCTACACGGTATTATAGGTTTTCATCTAGAAAAGCGTACTAAGTTTTATTTGTCCGAATTGTGTGAATTAATGATTCTATTTAATCCCAGAATGTTATTGGTGTACGATTACCAAAAAAATACTTGAAATAATTTCAGGGAAGAAAGCTTTATTCTTTATTCCGTGAGTAATTCTCAACACCATAGTTTGCTTATTTTTTGTGTTTATGGTAATAATGTATGTAACCAATCAAAATATTTTATCAACAGACCAATCACATGCTCTTATATAATAAACATTCAATATGGCTGCCATTCAAATCGAAACAGTTGAAATTGAATTTTTTTATGAAATTATTATAACCTTTAGGTTTTCAGAAATTGTTAAACTCTTGATATCATTGTGCTCTTGTACATGTTAGACATAATATACAGATAATAAAGACGTATTATATACGACGTAAACTTGAACTTTTCACACATTAACAAATGGAAGTTGATGGGGCCGAAAGTTGGGGTAATAACCCTCCAGATGGTGGAAAATTTGCTAATCTAAAAGCGTTTGTAACTGCTGCGCGTGAATTTGAGGCTACACACAGCGAAGCAGCTGTGAATTTAATGACTCGTTACTTAGGTGTAAGTAATTTATAAATCTTAGTAATATTTTACTTTATTCAGCTTAGATCTTGAAATGCAATAGTGACTTCATTACAAACATAAGTTCCAATGATACCTAGAATACTATACTAGAAAACGAACGTTTTAAAAAAAAAATACGTTAGGTATCGCCATCTAAATGTGTATTATATTTGAAACAATATTGCGCACAACATTATTTCATTTATCACAGAAATTAGAAGATATCTAAATAGGAGAGTGCTTCAATTCTGCAAGAGGTTTCTTAAATACTAATGAGGCTCTTGTGCATTTGTTAATAGAGAGTTTTTATAAACTAATTCTGTTTTATTTGTCTGGCGAGCTACTATCCATAATATATATTGTCACTAATTACCTATTGCTGTGTACCACCATCGATATTTGTAGGCTTAGATCCTTAATTTGTTTGAAGAAGGCGTTACTTTGCAGAAATCCATCATTAAATATTATAGTTGATGCTACTTTGCACTTCCGCCTGGACTTGATTGACCACTACTACATCTAACTGCAACAAAAAACAAATAAAGTAATCAATATATATATACATATGCATATATTTATTATACAATATATAATTAATATACATATAAAAATTATCAATAAATAAATAAATTAATCAAATTAATAAATCTTCTGATGCTCTGTGAAGGAGCAAAACATATGTAATCGAAGGGAATACATGTAAATGTGCAACATATTTTAATTAATTTATTAATTTTATTTATTTGATTAGTTTATTATTTTATTGATAATTATTATATTTATATTCATTATAGTATAGTATAATTAATATATATGTGTATATATATAAGCTAACCAGTTCATAAAAGTTTAAGGATCTAATAAATATTATAATGGAGGCTACTTTGCACCTATGCCTGGAATTGATTGAACACTACTACGTCTAACTGCAACAAAAACAAATCAGTGAATCAAAACCCCACGGTGTACCGACAGACCGTTTTGTGGGGGCGGCAAGGGATCGTACAAGCTAATCAACCTTGTAGAGCCGCCCCCACGGTCCGCCCGGCGGAAGGTGACCGCCGGGTTCCTACCTATAGAGGGACAGACCGGGTACACACCGGCTGCCCCCCTCGTCCGCCGGACCTGTGCAATGAGGAGATGGGCCCCCCGGCCCATCCCCTCAGGTCCGGCTATGATGGCAGGAGGAGTTGGGCGAAGCGCGTCGAACAACAGTCTGCAGAAAAAAAAAAAAGACATACAAACAAAAGGCAGTTATGCCGATATTTATGGCAATTGAAACTGTGATCTTTATCTGGGATCAACAGTAGTAATGAGTTTTTGGTGAATGAAAACATTACGAGGACATAGCTATCACATGCAGGTTGAAAATTGGCATTGGCACTTTATGGTGCCATTCTCCAGCTTTTGGGATCTTACAATTTTAGGCCAGATTATTACATAACTTGGATCAATTATTAAAAATAGCAAGTGTTATTACAAAAAAGTTAAATACGTATTGAACCCTGACTTTAAAAAGGTGTCATATTAAATGCACCGCGGTCGCTGAATGTTTGCCATCTTGTTCTTTTGTCTCGCTTTGGTTACGTTAGGATAGACTAGTGAAAAAGGATAACGCGAACTTGCCTCGGGCGAGCACGGTGCATTTATTAGGAAACTTTTTTAAACCAAGTATCTAATACGTATTTAACTTTTTTGTAATAACAGTACAGGTTTATAGACATAATATTAATATATCCCTGGTGGACAGGGTTATTTACTAATTATCTATAATTTTTTTAAATCTTGATACATGTTTTGATATCATAATATATTTTAAACTTACAAGTTCCTCATACACGGGTAGTGATCTGGGCCTCAAGTTTCAAGCTCCATATTTCATGTTATAATTTATTTGTTAAAGTTATATCTCTTAAACTAGGACAATTATGTTTATAATTACAGATTTTTGCCAATATTAGCAAGACTGTTGTCAGATTCAATATCAAATGAAAGAAAAATAAAACTTCTCTCAGTTATGCAGGTAAGTTTTATGACAGTCTTAATTTTTACTTCAGTAATCTGTATAGAAAAAGATAATTTTAGACTTTCTACAGTTTTAATAAAAGACAAATTAATATTATAGGGAAACTATAAAAAATGATCAAAAAAATATTTATGCACTCTTCATTTATTATTGATTTTGCCTTCAATATTCCCTTGAGTTCACACAAAAATCTTTTAAACTTTCTATTTATGGAAAAATGATTTAAAGTGCTGTTGGGTGGTGGTGTTTTATATGAAACATAGGCTGCTTTTATTTTATTTAAAATGTCTTTTAATTAAGTGGAAATAATCTATTTATACCTGTAATAATAAAAATAAAATAAACTCTATCACATAGTTCTAATATGCTTGAACTTAAATCTCTGAAGGGCTGCCATAATTTAATTTATGACACTGATAATGTTTTAATGGAAGGATGAAGATTTGGGATATACTAATTTTACAACCCTGTTGTTTGCTTGCAATAATCTGACCGACAAGAATTCATTCGACTTCATTCAGCATGGTTCTCGTTCCCACGTCTCAATGACTCATTTATTTTGTCAAGATGCCAACGAACAGGTGGGTCACCTAATAATGTTTAGTGATCACCACATAGACACTAGCAACACCAGGGGAGTCGGAGTTGCAAGTGCGTTGCCAGTCTGTGTATACGGGAGGGGTAGGGAAAGTGCGTTGCCAGTCTGTGTATGCGGAAGGGGTAGGTAAAGGAGAAAGAGGAAGGGGAAAGGAGGTTGGCCTCCGGTGCTCTCACTGACCGAACGAAATGCAACAATACAAGCACTGTTACTTCACGTCGGTGTTCTGTGAGAGGGTGGTACTACCCCGGACGAGCCGAACCAATCATGCTGAAACTAGTTATAGATACAGCGTGGCACTACCACCTTCAAACTCATGTTATTACTTTATTTTTACAACTGATGTTGATTGATATTGTTTGGAGATCATTCTAGAATGGGCCAAATATATGTATATTTAGTATTCGGATGATAGGAGGAGTTCGGAGGTCGTAACAATATGTGTAGATTATGCATGCAAGCTTTTTCAGTATTGTCTATCAAAGTTTGAATGAAAACTGGCGAATATGAGATTATGTAGCAAAGAGTCACTACGATTACTAATACTAGAGCCACTTGTTTAAATAACGCGAGTGCTCTTTCATCTGTGATTAAATAAACGCAGAGATTATGTAGTGAAGAGTCACTACGACTACTACTTCTAGAGTCACTTGTTGAAATAACGCGAGTGCTTTTTCATCTGAGATTAAAAACACGCTGGGTAATCGGGCGCGAATAATTGTACGGTAAAATATGTGTTAATAGCAATCACTCGCGAAAGCTCGTACGCGGTTTCACTCGTTCAATCGTGCACACTCCAATCGCGAATGAAAGAACGTGTCGTATAAAGGCAGCAATTGCCCAAAAATACCTTAGATTTGAGAATTGGTTAAACGACCTGGATAGTACAGATTGTTTATTGTTTTCTTTTTCAGGACATATCATATGGCATTAAAATAAGCTGGCAAGAGTCTTACCTAACAAGCCTCATGAAACAACTCACAGACTGGATCACACAACCAATGACAGAGCCACAGCATGAAACGATTGGCCACAAATCTTTGACAGTCCTGGTTAATGTTTGTTATGGAAATCTGCCTGCTATTTATGCTCTAATGCGAACAGTTGACACAAAAGACTTTGTTGTACACTTGATCAATATGAAGGTCTGTTTCTATATTTTTATAGCTATTTTAACATAAATTCAGCGTACTTGTCGTTATGCTACATGTGTTATATATGTATGTATATAGTCAAGTCATAAATTCGGAAAAAGAAATTAATGCAGTTATACACAGTTATTGATATCTAGCTGTGCCCACGACACCGTCTGCATGGAAGCTAATGTAAAAAAACAGTGTCAAATAAATCTTCTGAATGTATTAAGTCCATTTACTTATCGACTTTTCTCTCGTACTTAAGTCGCGTCGTCATTAAAATTATGATAACTCTTGATAGTGTACTGATTTTATTGAAACTAAAAGCTATTTTGAGGATATGATTTTCTTGATGAGGTTTTATCATGAACGCTTTAGCAGTGATGCGTGATCAAACAAACAAACAAACAGACAGACAGATAGGCAGACTGACAGACATTTCTAAATTTGATTGAAATGTATTTTATTACCAATTCCTAGACTCCTGCAACATTTTTTTTCACAGAGAGCTCAGAAGTACAGACACATTAGAGCTACATTCTTATTGTATGTATAGACAGGCACATTCAAACTTTTGGTTTTGGGGGACGATCATTGAAACTCTGTAAAAAATTGCTGTAACCACTGTACTAAGTTGTTTTCTTTGAGCGACCTACATCATACTTCACAGTGCTTATGATCCCATTTATTTCATGTAACGTTAGTTTTTTTGGGGGGGGGTGGGGAGATACTTCCCAACTATACCCCTATGTATACATACCTGTGTATAGATTGTTTCAAAATTATAGGTATATATCATATAATTTACATGGGCGTGATAAAATGTTATTGCAGATTTCTAAATTGCCAGCATATGCTGGACATTTAGTTATGATTGGGTTTATAATTAATAACCTTATAAGATTTTTTTTGTTTGAATTGCATGCACAATTATTCTACTGATGTACAATGAGTTATTGTCCTTTGTAAGTCAATGATTAAAAATTACTGTGCAGGGATTTTTCCAGAAGGTGCATTGCTTTGATTGTTTGGTTTTTAGGATGCAGGCTATGGTGGTGTGGAGGTGTGCAGACTTTTGCTCTGTTTGTCAGGAGCCAAGAGAGGAGCCAGTACTCGTCAGCCCGAAGTGCACAGCTACCTCTGCTTTACTATGCGGTCTTTCAACAGAGCTCTTGGGTAGGTTATAATATAGGTATCTAAACTTATTTTTTTAATATCCTATAATTTTTAGCATTAGATCACAATCATAATGTGGTCTCAGATGGTAAATACTGCAGCTGCCTGAACACAGAAAGAGGTGCTCGACCATAGATTTTCAACTTGAGAGTACTAGCTAGCTAGGCGGACTTAGAAAAAATCCTGTTTTGTGTTTTTTTTTATGTTAGGCTCAAGAATGAGTAGTTACATTTCAAAATTAGTTAAGTCCAATTTTAATAATTAATTTAACATGTTCATTTTTTTTTAGATTTCCAGTTTTTATACACAGAGAACAAACTTCACTTTTTGCCTTTCATAAGGTTTTTTTTTATCTTTATATTTTACATGTACAATATTTGAAGATGTTAAAAAATAACGTAAAATTGGCTTTAACTTATTTTGAAATGCAAAGGCTAAAGTATTTGCATTCATAGTTGAAAAATGTAATGGAACATTTATATGTGTACATTTTTATGTTTTCATCCCATGTTAATTCATCTCTATGAATTTAAATTGTGATGTTCTGTATGTTATGATATAATAAGGTATAATTATTGTTTTTGGATAATAAAAATAGGAATAAATTAGGTAATTAATAACTTTTTATTCTATGTTTTAACCACCCAGTGCCAGAGACTCTATGCAGATATTACACGCGTATACATTCATCAATGATTTGTGTTCGGATTCCAACCTGCGTAACTTTGTCCTGACCTACCCTAATTTCATTGCGCCCGTGGAGGAGGCTCTGAAGGTAAATTTCATACTTTATTATTATTTAATATGTTTGTCATATATGAATCTATATCTATAGTAATAATATAAAGCTGAACAGTTTGTTTGCTTAAACACGCTGATCTCAGGACCAATAGGGTCCGATTTGAAAAATTCTATTAGTGTTAGATAGCTCTTGTATCTAGGCCGGCTATAGGTTATATATCATCACGCACACGAAGAATACTTCAAAATCGGGGTTTTATTTAGTATCAGCCCAAAGTAACTACTCAACGCGGTTAAAGTCGCGGTAGACGTTAGTTTAATATAATATTACTAGCGGACGTTGTCCTGCCTTGATAATAAAAAAAATCCTAAAAGTCAACCGCAATGCCACCTACCGGGTCCAATTGTGAATCTAAACCATTCTCGGATCCACTGGAACACACGCACAAAGTTTTATTAAAATCGGTCCAGCCGTTTAGGAGTAGTTCAGTGACATACACACGCACAGAAGAAATTTATATATAAAGATTATTCGACTATAATATCATATTAACTAATCTGTATATGATGAAAATAATTGAAACGTTTGATTCTAAAGTCACAATACCAGTTTTCACTAAACGGATATGGAAGTATACAGGAGACTTATAATAAAAAACTAAAACAAATCAAAAAACTAAAACAAAGTTTGTTCTGGTTAATCTCCGAAGCGGTTGCACCGATTTTCACGTACATACAAAAAAAACGCAATAGATGACACGTGAGGGCTGCTGTGTGGTATGTGTAGTGAATGCAGTATCATTGTACCTTGCTAGCAGCGTTGTCAAAAACTGCACCCCTGAGTATCGAACTTAGACTTGGGACGCTAGTTATCAAGGTGGGCCGCGTAGGGTGTGCGGTAGCGAAGTTGACCTCCTGAGTACTGACACGTTCTTTGATCGCACGAACCGCAGCGCGCTTTATACATTTTTCAGTAAAGGAAGGTGGAAAATTCTGGAAGCCTGATGCCATTATTCGAAGGAATATGACAATTGTGGAGACGTCTATTTCTTAAATCCCCTTGTATTTCCTTGTCACGCTCGATCATTAATACTTTATTTATTTGTATCGTGTGACACAAGGTGTTATATAATATTGTCGAAAGAATTAAGAATCACTTATTGAATAACTCTAGGTTTAAATCAATTTGATTCATCCATTGAAAATATCATAAATACCCAATAAATAATAAAGGGTCGGCAACGCTCATGTGACACCTCTGATATTGCAAGCGTCCATAGGCTTCGGTGACTGCTTAACATACTTGTTAAGTAATCATGCGGCCCACATGCTTGTTTGACACCATCGTATTATATATTTAAAAAAAAAAGAAAATAATTGAGTTTTCAGGACCTAGAAGAGTTATGTAAAGCAGATGAAGAAGACATGGCTGAACCTGAAAATACGAGCAACTGTTTACGAAATGCGCTGAAATTCCTCACAGTCTTGGTCAATCTGGGTGAGTGTTAATGACGTCATGAGTGTTGTCAATAATTATTCAGTGTGCCGTCACATTACTTATTAATCTTTTTTCCCATCACCTCAAATTTTTTCATTCATCTATCGCATGTCGCGTTATGCCGGCCGCGGAGTAGGGGGTTAAGTGAAAGGCGCTCGGTAGAGTAGCAGATCGATCGAACCGTTTTGAAGATAATACTGTGGGTGAAGCCACGGTTAACAGCTAGTATAAACTAAAATTGCTTAAATTACTTTTTATAAGATCAGCTATCTGCCAGTGAAAGTTATCTGAAGATTGATCGAACCGTTTTGGAGATGGCATTGCGGACGAAGTCACGGTTAACAGCTAGTCTAAATTAAAATAGACTAAATTACTTGAAATGATGTCCGTTATCTGCTGGTGAAAGTTTGCTGAAAATCGATCCAATCGTTTTGGAGAAAGCATTGCAGACGAAGCCGCGGTTAATACCAGTCTAATTTAGAGTAGCCTAAGAAACTCGCTGTAATTTCAGCCATGTGTCAGTGAAATTCCTGTCAAAATCGGTCTAGCCGTTTCGGAGATTACCCGGAACAAACTGATAGACAGACCGACAAAAATTTTAAAAATTGCAGTTTTGTTATCAGCAGCGTGTATACTTTCGTACCCAAGTAGTACATTCTTTTTATTTTTATATTACATACAGATACTTCATTTTTATTATATGTATAGATTTAGAATAATAATATATTCTATATAATAGTAAATGTCACAAACGTTTTTAATGGATGCACAGAGATGAGTCAATTCCAGACATCACCATCGTTCACATATTGATCCACTCTATAATAGCCTTTTGACACCAAAACTCGCTTGACATGGCGCTTAAATTCGCAGTCCGGTAAATCGGTAACATCCTTTCGGACTTTGTTGTAAAATCTAACACTATTTCCCAAAAAACTATTACCGATTTTACTAAGTCTAAAACGTGGGACAGCCAGTTTGTCACAATTTCTAGTATTTAGATTGTGCCGGTTTTTTACGAAATCCAGCTTTCCATGGTTCTTACGGACATACATTAAATAGTTTTAGCGTGATTATATATACTACTGGGCGCCCAGCGGTCGACATTCTGGTTCTTACGGACATACATTAAATAGTTTTAGCGTGATTATATATACTACTGGGCGCCCAGCGGTCGACATTCGACCATAGTTCATTGATTTTTTTAAGTTTGAATTAGGGTTAATATCATTGTTGAATGTAGAATGAAAAAGGGTAATTGGAACGTAAGAGTAAAATAATACATACAGTCGAGCATAGCAACCTCCTTCACAAACTTTTTTCTGTTTGTCTGTTTGTCTGTTTGTCTGTTTGTCTGTTTGTCTGTTTGTCTGTTTGTCTGTTTGTCTGTTTGTCTGTTTGTCTGTTTGTCTGTGCGTTTGTGCACGCTAATCTCAGAAACGCCTTATCCGATTTAGATGTGGTTTTCACTGATATATCGTGGTAAGGTTCACTTAACATTTAGTGTTTGTTTCATGTCAATCGGTTCGTAAATAAAAAAGTTATGCCAATTTAAAGAATCACGTCGAACATTTGTTAAACTATCTATCTACTGTTCTTTCTCTTTTCAGTAGCATTGACTGCAACTTTACTAAATTTCATTATAATAATAATGGTCTATATAAAATTATGATTACATAATAATAATAATAAATATAAGGTAATTATGATCAGTTTCGGAAAATTAAATAACCAATGTCAGTTGACCTCAGATCTATATGATCAATCATATGAAATTGGGTTCAGCTTAGGCTGGTGATTTAGGTTGTACACGTCTGCGCAGGTATATAAAGCGCGCCGAGAGCCGCGCCGCTGCTTCGTAGTCCGGTGAAGCTGTAAAGACCTTAACAGGTCAATAGCATAGTCAGTTCAAGAAAAAAAAAACGCGCCGCTGCTTACAGCATTCAATTATTCGCAGCAAACGCACGTATTCCGGAGGCGCATGGCGTAACAGTTGCATTCGATAACACTGACTGTTTGCATAGTTCATCTATTCTATCTATCTTCTTCTATATACATACATATAATAAAAATGAAGTGTGTGTATGTAATATCAAAATAAATTTTTTCACTGATTGGGTATGAAAGTATACACGCTTCTGATAACAAAAATGCAATTTTTAAAATTTTTGTCGGTCTGTCTGTCTGTCTGTTTGATCCGGGTAATCTTCGAAACGGCTGAACCGATTTTGTCGGGAATTTCACTGGCAGATAGAGAAAATTACAGCGCGTTACTTAGGCTACTTTAAATTAGACTATCTGTTAACCGCGGCTTCGTCTGCCATGCTATCTTCAAAACGATTCGATCGATCTTCAGATCACTTTCACTGGCAGATAGCTGATCTTATAAAAAGTAATTTAAGCAATTTTAGTTTATACTAGCTGTTAACCGTGGCTTCGCCCGCTGTGCTATCACCAAAACGGTTACATCGATTTTCACGGGACTTTCAATGGTAGATAACGAACCTAATAAAAGGTAATTGTGGTTATTCTATTTTAGGCTAGCTGTTACCCGCGACTTTGTCTGCATGAAATTTAGCAAGACTTCAACTCATTCTTTATTTTTAATAATATTATCGGTTTATTGTTTACAATTCGACATTATAATTATTAATAACATTAATGATATAGAGGTCTTCCTAATAAGAGTATTACGTAAAGAGTTCCATAATACAATTTGTTGCGGAACAGACAAGCGTTTATTTTTTGTATAGTCACTAAATCTTAATTATAATAAGGGCAATGTATATTAAATGTAATGTAAATATAAATCTTTATAATAATATTTTTAGTTATTGTTTCAATAGTTCCTTATACAGTGTAAGTGAGCACTGAGGTAGTTATATGGTTGGTTATGGTTCCAAATATTATGCTGATGACAAACCTCATTTGGCACGCTCTTTGTATTTATATATCTAATGTACACGTTACATGTTACTTTTAGTGGCGTGCGCGTCGTACTTACAATTGTCTTTAAAGAGCGTTTCTGTAATTGTACATAGTCTCACAATTCTATAATTCTTTAATACGATTTTAAAAAACGCGTGCGGAGCTGCGGGTACAGCTAGTATAAAATAAATAGGTTTCTGCACTTCTCCTCCATATAAACTTTAACTTAACACTAATCTATAAACAAATGACTACTTTTGGAAAAATAATCCATGTTTTAAAAATAAAAATAATTTGAAATTAGAATTCTTAGCCAAACAAAAATTATTTTGATTTGAAATGGCCAGTACTGCAAATTGTGTAAAACCTATTATATAGTTACGAAGTCTGATAGGATCTTTTAGCTTTACAATTTTTCTTTAGGCTTTAGCTTTGGTAGGCTATTTATATTGTCTGTTTGGGCAAACCTTAGACTTCCCGACGACAGAATTTTCGGTTCTTATAGTATCATCGTATGTGAAAAGAAACCACATTTCACAAAAATAATTTGCCTGTTTTATTTGTCGGTTATGTCAATGTTTACTTATATTACATATAAAAATAAATAAAAACTCATTTCATAAAAAATTGGTTTGTTTATTTAGCTGTTACCAAAACATCGAACTTTTCTTTTGTTTCATATAAAAATAAATAAAACCACACTTCATAAGAAAATTACACAGTTTTATTTGGTTGTTACCAAAAATATCGATGTTTTTAATATCGTCATCGTAAAATCGTCGTACGTCGATGCTTTGGATTCGACGATGACATCGATATAAACATCGATGTTTTTCTAATATCGATCGTCCCTACTACAAGATTCATATGGAGTGCAAATGCGGCCAAACAAAACCTGTCGAATCATGTTTTATTTAGACTCCACCCTTATTCGAAATTATCCGAAACTTTTAAATCGGTTACGGTTACGGATATATATTTATTTCGGATATCCGATAGTTTCGGTTACGGTTACAGAGCTCCATAACATCCCTGATATATAACCTATAGCCTTCCTCGATAAATGAGCTATTTTCTCAAATTGGACCAGTTGTTCCCGAGATTACTGCGTTCAACCAAACTCTTCAGCTTTATAATATTAGTATCGATTTGAAGAATAATTTGTACTAGCCTCAAACCAATTTATGTTGAATATATTATGGAGAATAAAAAAAAATAGGAGTTGTGTCGTTACATTTTAAAGTAAGCTAAATCCAATTTTAATCGTTCATATAACATCTTAATTTTTTTTTTAGATTTCCAGTCTATATACACCGAGAATAACGTTAAAATTTTGCCGTCCATAAAGTTTCTAGTCTTTTTTTATGATCTTCATATACACTAATCAAAAAAGTCTAAGCAACATGTACTAATTTAAATTTTAGGATGGTTCTTCACATTATAACGTTGTATTTTATTTTTAAAATAAGATCTTTAGGGTTCTATGATGTAAAAATAACAGCTGTTGTCTTTATAAGTTATTTTAATAACAGAAATGAACAATATGAGAATATACTGTAGAAACTAAGATACATAAGAAACTAAACTTTTTTCTTACAAAATGAAATTTCTAAAGAAAATGTATTTATTGTGAAAGAATAGAACAATTTAATACAAAGTATGGTCTCCTCTGCTATTCAGAACTTGTCGGCAACGATTATTCATTGAATTAATGAGACTGTTTATATCATCTTGCGGTATTCGCTCCCAATGGAATTGTAGCAAATCCTTCAGCTGTTGGGTTGTTGTCGCTCCGTCCAAGTCCTTCAAAACACGTCTCTGGAGCATGTCCCATGCGTGCTCGATGGGGTTGAGATCTGGCGATTGTGCAGGCCAGGGCAATACCCGGATGTTCTCCGTTGCAAAGTATTCACTGGTTCGCCGAGCTGTATGTGAACGCGCATTGTCATGCATTAACCTAAAATCGGAGCCAAAGGTTTGTGCAAATGGGTAGACATAAGGTCTGAGAATATCCTCAATGTAATTTTCAGCATTCATGTTTCCATTTACAAAAACGAGCTCAGTTCGCCTGTTCTTCATAATACCCGCCCATAACATAACTGTTGAGCCGCTGTATGGATGAACTTCCTGAACGCACCTGAGCCTTTCAGTATTTCCGGGCCGACGATACACTCGCACCCTTCTTGTATCAGGCTTAAACCCGAATCGCGACTCATCGGAAAACATAATTTTATCCCATTGTTCCTGGGTCCATGTTATGCGTTCTCTACACCATTCATATCGACGAGCACGATTCCCGTGACGTATCGGTGGGCACCTGATTGGGCGTCGAGCTCGTAGGCCGTACTCATGAAGTCGATTTCACACAGTTTGAGTACTTACATCAACATCAGTTGAAATTTGTAGCCTCAAACTTATCTCTCGAGCGGTTAACATCGGCTGACGTCTTGCAGTCAGTTGTATGTACCGGTCTTGCCGAGTGGTTGTACTCCTTTTACGGCCTGGATGCTGTTCAGCGGGTTCTCCTGTATTATTGTAGCGCTGCCAAAGGCGACAAATAACATTTCTATGAATTACTTCCCGCTTGCAACATCCCTACAGCTCTTTGCATTTCATCTGTCATCAAATGACGTTGCTTCATAACGTAAAGAATATCTAACAATTCAATTTTGTCGCTAACTTTATTTAAATGGTTGGTAAAATTATAAAATCAAGACTAAACGTAGCAATTAAAACGCACTTAAATTCAAACAAATTCGTTGTCATTTGAATTTTATGAAAAAACAAAACATAATCAAATTTTTTTTTTACAACAAGCCAGTATGTCATCAATAACAAAAAAGTTTACTTACCTACGCACTTTGTTTGAGTAAGTACTTACGAATTAATTAATATAAATGGTAAAATTTGTAATATCACGCATGTTGCTTAGAGTTTTTTGATGTGTGTATTTTACATGTACAAAATTTGAAGATATTGAAAAATAACGTAAATTTATTAGGAACGCCTAAAACTGGATTTAGTTATTTTGAAATATACAACTATATTAATGACTTAAAAGGTTCCGAATGTTATTGATGATGGACATTGTATGATGATCTATAAATAATGTATTGTTCACAGACTTATATGCGCTCCGGTGTCATCACTCAGCTTTAGTTTGTCTCTGTGTAAAGTCAACGAGGATTTGTTTACCGGAGTCACTCGAACTGTTCGCCGCAATTGTGTCTCAATATCGAGGTAACTTTTAGCTTATAAAGATGTGGAGGAAT
Source organism: Antheraea pernyi (assembly GCA_015888305.1). Taxonomy (NCBI): domain Eukaryota; kingdom Metazoa; phylum Arthropoda; class Insecta; order Lepidoptera; family Saturniidae; genus Antheraea; species Antheraea pernyi. The sequence continues at coordinate 56,397 of MU159990.1, forward strand.
GATGAAGCGATGATGGAACCGTAGCATGATGGTAAGGCTTTCGCTAAGTCCGCCTGGCTAGCTGTACTACCTTCAAGCTGTAAATCTGTCACTAAGCACCTGTTGGTGTGTTCCGCCAACTGCAAGAGATGCAAGAGCCAGTCCCCTCTCTAATTGAGGTTAAAAAAAACAAAAAATGACATTTATTGATAACCATTATTTTTTTCATTTTTTTTTTAATAGATCTGATTTATTTTCAAGATTTTCAAGAATTTTCAAGAATATTCAATTATTTTTCTTTTCAACTTTTCAAACTCTGAGGTCATTTATAAGTCAACAAAAATTACTAGTGTTATTGTATGTAAAGTAGAATGAAAAATCAACCCACTTCTTGGTGGGCGGCATGTTTACAGGATGGATTCATTTTTTTTTCAGTGAAAGAAAAAAAAAAAAAGTCGTAACTTCTACAAAAATTATCTATCTAGAAAAAAGTAAATTTGTTTTTCTTAAACTACAGTTTAAGGCAATAACTTGAAAACAAAAAAAATCTCAATAATTTAACTTTTCAAGAGGTTTTATCTAGGCCATTTGCATAGTGCCAAACCTTTTCTAGCTTATACAGATAAATAAGGCAGAAAAGGAAAACGTTTCAGCTAAATCGAAATAAGTCAGATTTGTTATTCATGGGAATTAAATGCATTTGTGTTTCGATGTAGATGAAGGCCACCTACCACAAGAACTGATATCGGCTTTAACGGAAGGTCTACCAGGTTTATTAGTTCCTCCGGCACTCGAACCCGGGAAAGCGGGCTTGCAATGGGTTAGTTTTATTTAACATTTTAATTTTACCCCATTGCCCAAAAGGAAGGGAAAACAAAAAGTACAAAATATATTAAGAATAGTGGACCACTATAAAACATGTTCTAGTCCTTGGTTTGTCCTCGACTGTAATACTAATATAATAAATGCCTTATCTACATAACCGATCCTCATTAAGTTTGGCATAAATGCTATGCTATAGGGTACCTTGTGTATAAAAAATGATGTGTTAATATAAATTAACGCGAAAGAAGCCACGAGCAAAAGCTAGTACTTAATAATATTAACTGCTATGTGGTCACAAAATCGAAAGTGAAAAGCAATCTCACTATAATACAGTTATGCTACATTCACACTGTCGTTGTAGTCCGCTTGTAAATTTATTCGTTTTGTTTCTATACCCAGTTCTAAAAAGTCCAGTAAAAAGTTCTTTACTTTTTTTGGTAGTCGTGCAATGCGCTTATATCACTACACATTGTGTGGCGGTAGTCCGGCGAAGCTGTGAAGACCCTGCCGGTACAATAGCGTAGTCATTCGAGAAAAAAAAAAAAACTACTTATTGTAAAAAAAATCCTCTGCCACGTCCGTCTATTTGTTCGCGATAATCTCAAAAATGACTAAATGGATTTTCATTCGGCTTTCATCGGTAGATAAAGTGATTAATGAGGAAGGTTTAGGTATATAAGTTGTCAAGTTTTTTTTTTATTTCCTCGGGCCCGCGGATATTTAATAAAACGGAGCGTGGGAGTATGGAAAGCTGTCACAATCTGATCTATAACACCTATAACGTCTTTCTAGGAAGGAACATCGGTTATTTTTTTAGAAATGTATCATGTGCTTACAATAGTCGTAGACATAAGGTGCGTTCATTTGTGCGTGTTTTTACCCACGCATCGGTGAGTCATCCCTTGACGTTTTATTGCTTCAACGACTTGTACGGAATATCTGGAGAGAATCCTGGAATTGTCCAAATACGCCTTCGTTCAATATTTGGATATATGCTTTATATCTACTTACACTTTACAGATCGTTCAGAATATCTAATAATTTGCTAGAGTAGGTATTTTACTTTCTACTTTTCTCCGAAAAAATTCTATAGTTTATAAGAGTTTATTTTTCTCGTTAGTTTGTCATATATTTTGAAGTTAGGTTCTTTATTTTTGCTTTTAGTGATTAAAAAAAATAGTTAGAAAAGATGCCTTTTTAAGTAATTTATGTCTTGCATGAGGTCATTGAAATCTATTTATTATATACGTTGTTATTATAGTTAGAAGTGGTGGGTGCCCTCTGTGAGTCGAGCGATACACAAGAGAAAGTACTTCAAGAAGTAACTCCGGACACGTTCGAGGATACGTTATACAGTGTACTACAATACACTTCACAGGTATTTAATCTCTTCTATCGATTTGTATTATTTGTCACTCAAAAACAAGTGGCTAGATGTCCATCATTTTTTAAAATTTTATTTTCGTCACGGCCTTTAGGTAAAAAAATTTTTTCAAAAATGTTATCTTACACCTTATTGCATAAGGTTTGTAGAAAAAAAGACACTATTAATAGAAAAAGTTGACTATAGCTAACTTTTCGTTCGGTTTTTCGTGACGATGTGCGCGCGCATCGTGAAAATTTAATCATCTTTGTTCCCTAACGCGCCAAAGAAGTATATCACGGGACGCCTGGAAGATGTGAAACATCGAAATTGTTTTGTATAAGTTATATGCCTAAAAGAACTGATAACGACAGGAATCTTATTATCATTTAAATATAAAAATTTAGCTTGGCGTAGGCGCGGTGTGTTTGGCGGCATTTATCAAAGGGCGCTGGTCGTCGGCGCCACACTATTTTCACTTCTCAGAAACAGATTTGTATGGAAAAGGCTCGTCTATTTTTGGTTATCAATCCACTCTCTAGATGGCACTGTTATATATATTTTTTGGCAAGTTTGATAATAAAAGATGGTGGATGACAATTAATTTTGACAATTCAAACTGACAACTTCATTCTGTTTTCATTATCTTTGTTTACGTATCTGTTACGAGAGTGTGCTCCCTTAAATTTTCTTGTCTCCCACAAACAATTTTATCTATGTCCGGATCTACTTATAAACATTGACTCCTGCTTATACATACTAGGATTTAGATATGCCTTACGATGAATATATTCATTGCAAATAAAAATGATTAAAAACTTGTATACGATTTACGCAGTACCGCTGTATGCATACATACATAGCTATAAATGTACATTTATAACCAACAACGTTAGTTCTAAAGTCATATTATAGAGGCGCTGATTGGAAAGAAAGAGTGCGACCTCTATTTATATAACGTACTCTGTGGTCGGCGCGTGCCGCGTGACACCAGTATAACGAGAAGCCGACAAAACAATCTCAATGTATAAACATCTGTATAAACAGATACGTTAATAGTGCTAAATTCGTCTTTTACGTCGCCACGTCGCGCTAAGCCAAAGTCAGGTTCACCCGCGTCTATGGATAGGTGTTTCACATCAAATTCAAATCACATCAAAATCATCTATCGTAAAGTAAAAAATATAATAAAGTTAGTACAGTTTAAGAAAAGCTACGATTTTTATAAGTACCGCAAGTTTAATTCTGTGTATTTTCTTGCGGTGGAGAAGTGGGACGAGCGGTGTCGTGCTCGTGCGCAGGACAAAGTGGACGACGTCGCGGCTATCAGATTATACGAAATAAGATACATTTTTATTTATCCCACTCCCGTTGCGACACTGTCACTTATGTAAAAATTGCAAAAATGAGTTAAATCTATACATATAGTAGGAATGTAGATCTAACGTGTCTGTACGTTTTACCGATTTTCGTGAATAAAATTGTTGCACGTGTCTAGGAATAAGTAATAGAATACATTTCAATCGTTTTTAGAAATGTCTGTCTGTCTGTCTGAATACGCACCACTGTTAGACTACTCGCTTCACAATAAATGGTAAAGCATATCTTCGTGAATAACTTAGTGTTTGTTTCATTAAAATCGGTCCACTCTATCAAAAGTTACTGTAGTTTTAATAACGACGTGGCGTAAGTACAAGAGAAAACTAGACAAGTAAATGCCTTAATACATTCAGATGACTTGTACGAGATGATCACCACCACAAAACCGAATTGGTGCTGGGCCCATCAATATTTTCAATTCGGGGTTGCGACCACTCGTGAGTAAAACTGTGGTACACAGCAACTCTATTTAATGCGTAATTGCGATTATTATTAAACCCCTTACCTTACAGACTTGGCGTCCCTGGTAAGCTCTCACTGCGCTGTTCCGTGTGTAGTAATGTGTGTATAGTGTAATTGTATGTAAAATGTGTAGGATAGCACAAACACTCACAACAAATAATAGTAATGTCCAATAGTATTAGAACATTCAAATATCAAGTCAAATATCAAATTCATTCAACAAACAAATATTAATACGCGTTGGACGTCACAACGCTTCCAAAGTCGCACAAGAGTGTCCTTGCATCCGAGGCGAAAGTAGGTAAAACGACCCTTTTTTTTATGACATTTTTTTTTATAACAGTTTAGTTTGTCCCGTGCACATTCCTTAACATGACTATTAATCACCGTTTTTTACATAAGCTTCTACGCAGACGAAGTCTCGGGCACTGCTAGTATATAATAAATATCCTAAAGCACCCCCTTTACTTGGAGCGATAATGTTACTTCTGTAGTACGCATAGTAGACCATAGTTATGTATATACTACCTCTTCTAATTTAACTTGTAAATAAATATTATTTGTCATTTTAACCTACTCTAACATTGATATATCTGTGTACTCACACTTCTCATTAGTCCTATATGGGATCCTTATTTCTTCGTTACATTCCCTTTCTTACAATTTTATTTTTCATTCTATTTGTACTACACTACTGTATAAATATTAAGAAGTACAAAAAAGCTTCTTCGGTGTTATAAAAAAGAAGTTAAATACGTATTGAATACTTGCTTTAAATAGGTTTCGAATTAAATGCACCGCGCTCGCCCGAGGCAAGTTCGCGTTATCCTTTTTCGCAAGTCTAACCCAACGTAACCAATGCGAGACAAAATGGCAAGATGGCGAACATTTAGCGACCGCGTGGTGCATTTAATGCGAAACCTTTTTAAAGCAAGTATTCAATACGTATTTAACTTTTTTTTAATAACACTGCAAATGTTTATTTTTTAGAATTTTGTCTTATTTCTTACACTAATAATAACAATGCATTATTGTGATGTAAAATAAAACTAAGTTAACAATTTGTTATTGTTTTTTTTAATTCATATGTGTGACATAATTACAATTATTATTTTTCGTTAGTGCCATAATATCACTTATGACAAGGTTGGAAGGTTTAAATAATTTTATAGTATCCTATTTACAATGTTAAGAGATCATATTTTTTTCTAAAGTTAAAAGTTGACGTTGTAGTATAAACTATTTACTTAGTCTAAATCTTGAGTTATCATACTTTTTATAGTGTGAAAGTTTTAAATTCTTCTTCTGAAAAGTTACATTTTTGCATAAAGAAGAAGAAAGATAAATTCTGTGTTTTTGGAAAACACCGCTAGCAGCAAGATAGATAAAGTGAACATATATATTGCTTATTAAAATCAAACAATGACAAACCCATTCAACTACATGCTGCAGTACAAAGTAATTTACGGACGTGTAGTCGGTGTTTGGACAAAAATATTACACCCCACAGTACTTATAATGTCTACGCAATAAATAATAATAAATAAATAAAATTATGAACATTACTAAATATTACAAATGTGCCTGTACGAAAAAGCCCCTCACTGTCTCGGCTGCACATTGGCCACCATAAACCTGAGAATACACACCGGAGACCGCGCGACAGTAGAGAAGATACGAATCATATATAAGTAAATTAAACTAAACATAAGTGACAGTGCCGCATACTCGTATAATTCTTCTGGCCGTATGTATGTGACTGAACGTCTCCCAAACGGCTGGACAGATTTGGAAGAAATGTTTTGTGTTCAGGTGGATTCAAGAATGGTTTAGCTTCACAGTTGGACCTTAAACGGCTGGACAGATTTGGAAGAAATGTTTTGTGTTCAGGTGGATTCAAGAATGGTTTAGCTTCACAGTTGGACCTTTGAGACCTTTAGGGCTTTTTTATTATCAAGGCGGGACAACGTCCGCCGGGCACGCTAGTGTAGATTTATTTTTGTGATATAACAGAACGGTCCAGTGGGTGCGGAGTCGTCTCAGCAAGCGGTGGTAGTGAGTTGCCGTACTGCTCTCGCACTAGCTCCTATATCTCGACTTTGGGAGGCTGCTCTTAACAGGATGCTAGCACATCATCAGGTACCTATGATTCATTTGTGGAGAGAGAAAATTTCTTTAGTCGCGTTGAGTGGTATTTTTGGCGGGAGATAAATTTATAATGACGTCATGACATGCTAGTACGTGTGACCGATCGTATTGCGTCTCGAACGACGCATACTATAAAGGCCTGTGTACATCTAATATTGATATTTTGTATTGATATAGCCTGTCATATCTGATTAATTAATTAACTGTATAAAAATGTATATTATTATTGTTCGGAGTGCCAACAGACGTGAAAACCAGACTACATATATATTATAAAACAAAGTTCTTTGTCACGTCTGTCTGTCTGTTCGCGATAAACTCGAAAACCCCTGAACGGATTTTCATGCGGCTTTCAACAGTAGGTAAAATGATTCACGAGGAAGGTTTAGATATATAATTTGTAAAGTTTTTTTTTATTATCAGGGCGGGACAACGTCCGTCGGACCCTCCGGTAAATAAATTAATGTTAATTTATAAATTATGAAATTTAATAATTCACAATGTAATTAAATTCAAAGCAGAACACAATTACTGTATTGAGTATTTCACTTCTGGCCGCAGTCCTTATGATTGACTATTTTTTTTTAAATTCTCTGTAACTTTTTTCCCCCTTTGAATACAATTTCAATTTACCCAAGATGGTAGACACGTTACCACGGTGTTGTCACCTCTTTGAATTTTATTTCTATTTATATTCTATCTTTTGAATTTGATCACTAGAAAAATGGACATGTCACTTTTTGTTTTAAATTTTTTATGCGGTTTTACCATGAATTTTTCATGTTTTTTCTTTCTCGTTTACAACATGTAGTGTTAAGAAGACAACCAAAGATTCTTTTGATCTAAAAGATCTATAGCGGCGGACTTGACCGTCTGTTAGCGTGGCGACACGTCGCCACAGCGTGCGTCGCCACTCGATATTATTAAAAAAAATGATTTTTGTGTTTAATGAATATTGATGTTTAATGATATTTGTTAAGTAAACATCATTTTCTCAAAAGCAATCTAAATTTATTATTTTTGATTATGCCATATTTATTTCCTGTCTTAAACTATCGTTCCGTGTATGTTACCCGTACAACAAAAAAAACGATGTGTCACATCTGCTAGGCGTACCGTGACGGATCACAATTTTTATTTTCAGTGTCTGAAAAAAATACGCATAATATATTGTCATATGAAAAGTAACTCCTTGATCGTTAGATTTAAATAATTTGAATTTAATATTTTAATGATGATGTCGTCTATCAGGTCCGGAAGCTGTTGTGTTCTGGATTGTCGAGTAATAAAGGCTCAAGACGCAGACAGATACTGCAGTTGGTCAAACATCATTACTTCCCTTCGGATCAGTTGAGTCAGGTGTGCTATATTATTATAATTTTTTTCAATATCTAAGTAACAGTTAAAAAAAGGAGAGATTTTGAAATTCGTTCACATGCAGCATACTTGCATATTTCTAGTTCTTCGTACCTAATGAAGGTGAACATACATTTTTTTTTCTATGATTGTCAAGTAATCCTTTTTTTAAATATAGGCATTTTCGAAATCAGGATTTTTTGGAAGTAGTTTTTTGAATTGGACGAGAATTATATATATATATAGAAAAGATGCCTTTTTAAGTAATTTATGTCTTGCATGAGGTCATTGAAATCTATTTATTATATACGTTGTTATTATAGTTAGAAGTGGTGGGTGCCCTCTGTGAGTCGAGCGATACACAAGAGAAAGTACTTCAAGAAGTAACTCCGGACACGTTCGAGGATACGTTATACAGTGTACTACAATACACTTCACAGGTATTTAATCTCTTCTATCGATTTGTATTATTTGTCACTCAAAAACAAGTGGCTAGATGTCCATCATTTTTTAAAATTTTATTTTCGTCACGGCCTTTAGGTAAAAAAATTTTTTCAAAAATGTTATCTTACACCTTATTGCATAAGGTTTGTAGAAAAAAAGACACTATTAATAGAAAAAGTTGACTATAGCTAACTTTTCGTTCGGTTTTTCGTGACGATGTGCGCGCGCATCGTGAAAATTTAATCATCTTTGTTCCCTAACGCGCCAAAGAAGTATATCACGGGACGCCTGGAAGATGTGAAACATCGAAATTGTTTTGTATAAGTTATATGCCTAAAAGAACTGATAACGACAGGAATCTTATTATCATTTAAATATAAAAATTTAGCTTGGCGTAGGCGCGGTGTGTTTGGCGGCATTTATCAAAGGGCGCTGGTCGTCGGCGCCACACTATTTTCACTTCTCAGAAACAGATTTGTATGGAAAAGGCTCGTCTATTTTTGGTTATCAATCCACTCTCTAGATGGCACTGTTATATATATTTTTTGGCAAGTTTGATAATAAAAGATGGTGGATGACAATTAATTTTGACAATTCAAACTGACAACTTCATTCTGTTTTCATTATCTTTGTTTACGTATCTGTTACGAGAGTGTGCTCCCTTAAATTTTCTTGTCTCCCACAAACAATTTTATCTATGTCCGGATCTACTTATAAACATTGACTCCTGCTTATACATACTAGGATTTAGATATGCCTTACGATGAATATATTCATTGCAAATAAAAATGATTAAAAACTTGTATACGATTTACGCAGTACCGCTGTATGCATACATACATAGCTATAAATGTACATTTATAACCAACAACGTTAGTTCTAAAGTCATATTATAGAGGCGCTGATTGGAAAGAAAGAGTGCGACCTCTATTTATATAACGTACTCTGTGGTCGGCGCGTGCCGCGTGACACCAGTATAACGAGAAGCCGACAAAACAATCTCAATGTATAAACATCTGTATAAACAGATACGTTAATAGTGCTAAATTCGTCTTTTACGTCGCCACGTCGCGCTAAGCCAAAGTCAGGTTCACCCGCGTCTATGGATAGGTGTTTCACATCAAATTCAAATCACATCAAAATCATCTATCGTAAAGTAAAAAATATAATAAAGTTAGTACAGTTTAAGAAAAGCTACGATTTTTATAAGTACCGCAAGTTTAATTCTGTGTATTTTCTTGCGGTGGAGAAGTGGGACGAGCGGTGTCGTGCTCGTGCGCAGGACAAAGTGGACGACGTCGCGGCTATCAGATTATACGAAATAAGATACATTTTTATTTATCCCACTCCCGTTGCGACACTGTCACTTATGTAAAAATTGCAAAAATGAGTTAAATCTATACATATAGTAGGAATGTAGATCTAACGTGTCTGTACGTTTTACCGATTTTCGTGAATAAAATTGTTGCACGTGTCTAGGAATAAGTAATAGAATACATTTCAATCGTTTTTAGAAATGTCTGTCTGTCTGTCTGAATACGCACCACTGTTAGACTACTCGCTTCACAATAAATGGTAAAGCATATCTTCGTGAATAACTTAGTGTTTGTTTCATTAAAATCGGTCCACTCTATCAAAAGTTACTGTAGTTTTAATAACGACGTGGCGTAAGTACAAGAGAAAACTAGACAAGTAAATGCCTTAATACATTCAGATGACTTGTACGAGATGATCACCACCACAAAACCGAATTGGTGCTGGGCCCATCAATATTTTCAATTCGGGGTTGCGACCACTCGTGAGTAAAACTGTGGTACACAGCAACTCTATTTAATGCGTAATTGCGATTATTATTAAACCCCTTACCTTACAGACTTGGCGTCCCTGGTAAGCTCTCACTGCGCTGTTCCGTGTGTAGTAATGTGTGTATAGTGTAATTGTATGTAAAATGTGTAGGATAGCACAAACACTCACAACAAATAATAGTAATGTCCAATAGTATTAGAACATTCAAATATCAAGTCAAATATCAAATTCATTCAACAAACAAATATTAATACGCGTTGGACGTCACAACGCTTCCAAAGTCGCACAAGAGTGTCCTTGCATCCGAGGCGAAAGTAGGTAAAACGACCCTTTTTTTTATGACATTTTTTTTTATAACAGTTTAGTTTGTCCCGTGCACATTCCTTAACATGACTATTAATCACCGTTTTTTACATAAGCTTCTACGCAGACGAAGTCTCGGGCACTGCTAGTATATAATAAATATCCTAAAGCACCCCCTTTACTTGGAGCGATAATGTTACTTCTGTAGTACGCATAGTAGACCATAGTTATGTATATACTACCTCTTCTAATTTAACTTGTAAATAAATATTATTTGTCATTTTAACCTACTCTAACATTGATATATCTGTGTACTCACACTTCTCATTAGTCCTATATGGGATCCTTATTTCTTCGTTACATTCCCTTTCTTACAATTTTATTTTTCATTCTATTTGTACTACACTACTGTATAAATATTAAGAAGTACAAAAAAGCTTCTTCGGTGTTATAAAAAAGAAGTTAAATACGTATTGAATACTTGCTTTAAATAGGTTTCGAATTAAATGCACCGCGCTCGCCCGAGGCAAGTTCGCGTTATCCTTTTTCGCAAGTCTAACCCAACGTAACCAATGCGAGACAAAATGGCAAGATGGCGAACATTTAGCGACCGCGTGGTGCATTTAATGCGAAACCTTTTTAAAGCAAGTATTCAATACGTATTTAACTTTTTTTTAATAACACTGCAAATGTTTATTTTTTAGAATTTTGTCTTATTTCTTACACTAATAATAACAATGCATTATTGTGATGTAAAATAAAACTAAGTTAACAATTTGTTATTGTTTTTTTTAATTCATATGTGTGACATAATTACAATTATTATTTTTCGTTAGTGCCATAATATCACTTATGACAAGGTTGGAAGGTTTAAATAATTTTATAGTATCCTATTTACAATGTTAAGAGATCATATTTTTTTCTAAAGTTAAAAGTTGACGTTGTAGTATAAACTATTTACTTAGTCTAAATCTTGAGTTATCATACTTTTTATAGTGTGAAAGTTTTAAATTCTTCTTCTGAAAAGTTACATTTTTGCATAAAGAAGAAGAAAGATAAATTCTGTGTTTTTGGAAAACACCGCTAGCAGCAAGATAGATAAAGTGAACATATATATTGCTTATTAAAATCAAACAATGACAAACCCATTCAACTACATGCTGCAGTACAAAGTAATTTACGGACGTGTAGTCGGTGTTTGGACAAAAATATTACACCCCACAGTACTTATAATGTCTACGCAATAAATAATAATAAATAAATAAAATTATGAACATTACTAAATATTACAAATGTGCCTGTACGAAAAAGCCCCTCACTGTCTCGGCTGCACATTGGCCACCATAAACCTGAGAATACACACCGGAGACCGCGCGACAGTAGAGAAGATACGAATCATATATAAGTAAATTAAACTAAACATAAGTGACAGTGCCGCATACTCGTATAATTCTTCTGGCCGTATGTATGTGACTGAACGTCTCCCAAACGGCTGGACAGATTTGGAAGAAATGTTTTGTGTTCAGGTGGATTCAAGAATGGTTTAGCTTCACAGTTGGACCTTTGAGACCTTTAGGGCTTTTTTATTATCAAGGCGGGACAACGTCCGCCGGGCACGCTAGTGTAGATTTATTTTTGTGATATAACAGAACGGTCCAGTGGGTGCGGAGTCGTCTCAGCAAGCGGTGGTAGTGAGTTGCCGTACTGCTCTCGCACTAGCTCCTATATCTCGACTTTGGGAGGCTGCTCTTAACAGGATGCTAGCACATCATCAGGTACCTATGATTCATTTGTGGAGAGAGAAAATTTCTTTAGTCGCGTTGAGTGGTATTTTTGGCGGGAGATAAATTTATAATGACGTCATGACATGCTAGTACGTGTGACCGATCGTATTGCGTCTCGAACGACGCATACTATAAAGGCCTGTGTACATCTAATATTGATATTTTGTATTGATATAGCCTGTCATATCTGATTAATTAATTAACTGTATAAAAATGTATATTATTATTGTTCGGAGTGCCAACAGACGTGAAAACCAGACTACATATATATTATAAAACAAAGTTCTTTGTCACGTCTGTCTGTCTGTTCGCGATAAACTCGAAAACCCCTGAACGGATTTTCATGCGGCTTTCAACAGTAGGTAAAATGATTCACGAGGAAGGTTTAGATATATAATTTGTAAAGTTTTTTTTTATTATCAGGGCGGGACAACGTCCGTCGGACCCTCCGGTAAATAAATTAATGTTAATTTATAAATTATGAAATTTAATAATTCACAATGTAATTAAATTCAAAGCAGAACACAATTACTGTATTGAGTATTTCACTTCTGGCCGCAGTCCTTATGATTGACTATTTTTTTTTAAATTCTCTGTAACTTTTTTCCCCCTTTGAATACAATTTCAATTTACCCAAGATGGTAGACACGTTACCACGGTGTTGTCACCTCTTTGAATTTTATTTCTATTTATATTCTATCTTTTGAATTTGATCACTAGAAAAATGGACATGTCACTTTTTGTTTTAAATTTTTTATGCGGTTTTACCATGAATTTTTCATGTTTTTTCTTTCTCGTTTACAACATGTAGTGTTAAGAAGACAACCAAAGATTCTTTTGATCTAAAAGATCTATAGCGGCGGACTTGACCGTCTGTTAGCGTGGCGACACGTCGCCACAGCGTGCGTCGCCACTCGATATTATTAAAAAAAATGATTTTTGTGTTTAATGAATATTGATGTTTAATGATATTTGTTAAGTAAACATCATTTTCTCAAAAGCAATCTAAATTTATTATTTTTGATTATGCCATATTTATTTCCTGTCTTAAACTATCGTTCCGTGTATGTTACCCGTACAACAAAAAAAACGATGTGTCACATCTGCTAGGCGTACCGTGACGGATCACAATTTTTATTTTCAGTGTCTGAAAAAAATACGCATAATATATTGTCATATGAAAAGTAACTCCTTGATCGTTAGATTTAAATAATTTGAATTTAATATTTTAATGATGATGTCGTCTATCAGGTCCGGAAGCTGTTGTGTTCTGGATTGTCGAGTAATAAAGGCTCAAGACGCAGACAGATACTGCAGTTGGTCAAACATCATTACTTCCCTTCGGATCAGTTGAGTCAGGTGTGCTATATTATTATAATTTTTTTCAATATCTAAGTAACAGTTAAAAAAAGGAGAGATTTTGAAATTCGTTCACATGCAGCATACTTGCATATTTCTAGTTCTTCGTACCTAATGAAGGTGAACATACATTTTTTTTTCTATGATTGTCAAGTAATCCTTTTTTTAAATATAGGCATTTTCGAAATCAGGATTTTTTGGAAGTAGTTTTTTGAATTGGACGAGAATTATATATATATAATGAAGCTATTACTGGTTTCAGCATGAATGGGTCAGCTCGCCCGGGGTTGTACCACCCGATCCACAGAAACACCTACGTGAAGTAACAGTGCTTACATTGTTGCGTTTCGTTCGGTCAGTGAGAGCGTCGGAGACCCACCTCCCCTCCCCTTTCACTTTCCCCTTCCCTTCCTCCCCCCCAACACAGGCTGGCAACGCACTTGTAGTGTACCCTGGTAGTGGTATGGACGGTGGTGATCACTTATCATCATGTGACCCATCTGTTCGTTTGCCTCCTATGATACAAAAAAAAAAATCGTATCAAAAATAATAAAAAGATTAACCTCAATCAGCTGATTCAGTAACACACTGCTGAACAGAGCCTGAATACCATACTCGACACGGATGTGGCGACGCTTCGCACGACAATGACCCACGCTCCCTCCTATTTATCTACGCTCTTCACAGGCCAGCTCCTCCGACATGTCGGGAGGTGTCGGGTCAGGTCGAGTTCACCAAGAACAATCAAATGCAACGTTAGGCGATACGGAAATACTACACTGGTATTGTGTTACCATAAAGTTGTTCGTACTGTGTGT
>MU159990.1:74820-115959 GCA_015888305.1 Antheraea pernyi
GAAAAAAAAGGGGGGGGGGGGGGACGCAGGGAGAGGGAAAGGGGAAAGGTAATGAGGAGAGGGGAGGGGAGGTGGTCCTTCGGAGCTCTCACTGATCGAACGAAACGCTACAATGCATTCACTGCTACTTCAAGTCGGTGTTTCGGGTGTTAGTACCCCGGCCGAGCCGACACGTTCATGCTGAAACCAGCAATAGCTTAACTAACCCATCATTATCAGCTCGTAAGAGACCCACTGCAGGGTTACAGGCCATTTCCCGGCGGAATGTATGGGCATAATCACCAGCTCACGACGTATTGGCGATTTCAAATTCGTGAGACATACACAGTTCCATATTTTCCCACATACAGTAGTACTACAAGAACATTTCTCTGGTTCGGGTTTCCTCGCGATGTTTTCCTTCACCGTCAGCCGATAGTGTTACCAATTTTCGATTAGTAAATGTACGCGAATTCCGAAAAATTCCTTGGTACATGTCGGGGTTCGAACCTGCAGACATCGAAACGATATACCACCGGTCAAACAACTAGACCAAAAAATTTACGATTAGTTATTTTGAAAAAGCCGTGAATCATCCCAGTCCGTTAGTGGTATCCGCCGCAAAATACGAACCCGTACCAAACGCTGCGCGTTGTAAAAGACGTCCGCGACATATTTTTACCGACCCTCCCGATGAAATAACGGCAGTGAACGATCAGTACCAGCCTGTCTCTCATAAGTATACATATATTATTGATATAACGATGAATGCGTCAATCTATACTAATATTATAAAGAGGTAAAGTTTGTGACGTTGTGGCGCTGTAAGGGGTAATCTCAGGAACTACTGGTACGATTTGAATAATCCTTTCAGTATTATATAGCTCATTCATCGAGAATGGTTATAGGCTATATATCATCACGCTAAGCCCAATCGGAGTGGAGCACAGGTGAAAAATGTTTCAAAATCGAGATGTTTTTTTCTTTTTCAGAGCTTCTGCTGTGTGTTAGCGTTAGCCCAGAGTAGTAACTATTACTACGCGGACGAAGTCGCGGGTAGGGACTAAAATATATATACTAATATTATAAAGAGGTAAAGTTTGTGAGTTTGTGACGTTGTAGGGGGTAATCTCAGGAACTACTAAACCAATTTTGAAAATTCTTTTACTAATATAAAGCCACGTTATTTATGATTGACATAGGCTACATATCACCACGCTAAGATCAATAGGAGCGGAGCAACAATGAAAAATGTTTTAAAATCGTGGTATTTTTTCCTTTTGAGAGCTTCCTCTGCGTCTTAGCCCAAAATAACTATTCCACGCGTGCGAAGTCGCGGGCAGAAGCTATTAACTAATTATATTATCTATAATCTATACTAATATTATAAACAGGTAAAGTTGGTGAGGTTGTAGGGTGTAATATCTGGGGAGTCGGAGAAAATTGGTCGAACGAAAATGTGTCTTACGAACGCTGCCTTAATTATGAGATGTTAAAATGAGATGTTGAAAAGTTCTAGCTAGACAATGCCTATTACCGCCCAACGAAGTGGGCACGGGTCGGCTAGTGTTTATATAAAGATTAATATATTTTCAATTACATTACTGAACTGAATTATGTAATTATTGTAAAAAAAGGCACGTTTCAATTGAATGGATTATGAAGCTCTTTGTTTGAAATTAGATGATAAATTTTACAAGTTAATTTATAGCATCGGTGGTTCAGTGGTAGAATGCTCGCCTGCCACGCGGGCGGCCCGGGTTCGATTCCCGGCCGATGCAAGTTACTTTTTGTGGATTTTAAATTTTTGTTCTTTTTATATGTTTATTTATTATTTATGACATACTGGTGTTAGACTTTAATTTTTTTTGTCATTTGTATACATTTTTTTTTAATATTTGCCTATGTATTTTTGAATAGTTTCCACCACAAGAAGGCAATGAATAATTTAAAAAAAGTGAAGCGATTGAATTTTTTTTTTGCCTTGTAAATAAATTGGAATAACAAAACGTTCAAATAATAACATAGTAACCTAAAAAGACTAAGATTTTATAAGCACTATGCGTTCATCGACGTGCGTTGTCTTGCCATAGAAAAATGTGACAAGCGGTGTGGTGTGCATGAGCAGGAGTAGAGAGGAAGTTTTTATTTCTCTGTAGTTAAAATATATTGATACATTCAATGATATTATAAGTAAAAGTTGTTGATAAGTCAGAAGCGCATCGACAGCGCCTTGTTAAAACTCGGCTATCTAGCAAAAATGATCTCGGTCTCGTGTCAGCGTTAGTGGAAGTATGTCATTATATAGGTGGTAGAGCCACGCTGAAGCTATTACTGGTTTCAGTATGAATGGGTCGGCTCGCCCGGGGTAGTACCACCCTCTCACAGAAAACCGACGTGAAGTAACAGTGCTTGCATTGTTGCGTTTCGTTCGGTCAGTGAGAGTGCCGGATAACCCCAACTCCCCTCCCACTCCCCCTTTCCCCACTCCCCCTCTCGCAAACACAGGGCGGCAACGCACTTGCGAATCTTCTGGTGTTGCAAGGTTGCAAGTGTCTATGGACGGTGATGATCACTTAACATCAGGAGACCCACCTATAAAAAACCTCAAAACTATGACAAACACAGGATTGTGTTATGATACATTGCACAAATTATGCAAGTAAAACTTCTTACAGTTTATTTATTCTTATATCGTTCTCTTTACTATTAACACGAATTAGTTAATATTTGTCACTTAGCAAATACTAGCGGAGCCGGCTGACTTTATCCCAGCCTGATAATAAAGAAACCTTGACAAATTATATACCTGAACCTTCCTCATGAATCACATTATCTACTTGTGCAAAACCACAAGAAAATCCGTTCAGTAGTTTTATAGTTTATCGCAAACAGACAGACAAACGTGGCAGAAGGCTTCGCTTTATAATATGTAAGGATTACGAAACCAAAATAATATTACGTAAAGAAATTATATATGTCAATGAAACAAAGCAAGCTGTCATGTCTGTTTTGATTATTCTTTGTTTTTGACGGGCAGATCTGAGCTACATATAACTATTTCTTTTTCACCACCGATATTAAGTATATGCCATCTTACTTCCACATTTTATCTAAGGCAGTGTGGCGTTACAGTATTACTTTACGTATGTGTGCGTTATCGTGATTACTTTACGTATGAGTGCGTTATCATGCCGTTTGTTTTGTCAAAATACCTATGTAACGTATCTACAGCGTTTTACTTATATTATTGGATATATTGATGATAATGATATATCATATGTATATATTGGTGAATATAACAGGCACAAGAAAGCGATAGAGGATCTTCACAAGCAGTTGGAGGACGCCGAGACGACGCTGCGAGGGTTCCGTGCGAAACTCACAGCCGAGAGACTAGACAAGGAGAACCAGAAAGAGCACCTGCAGAGGGAATTCCGATCGCAGATCACTGTAATTAACCTGTCATTATTAACATAATATAGATATAATAAGAATGTAAGTCTAACGTGACGGTACTTTTTAGATTTTTGCGAAGAAAAAAAAATGTTACAGGTATCTAGGAATTATTAATGAAATACGTTTCAGTTTTCGAAATGTCTGTCTATTTGTATGAACACGCATCACTGCCCAAAGTAATGCGTTCACGATAAATCATCACCAAGAAAATCATAAAGTATATCCTCGAGTAACGTTTAGTTTTTGTTTCATTAAAATCGGTCTACTCTATCAAAAGTTGTAGTAGCTTTGATGACGGTTCGAATTAAAAATATAGTAACTGGACAATATAAATGGTATTTGAAAAAAAAATCTATTTATGGTAACCAATCTTTTAGATTATTACTGCCATTGTCGAGTAGTTAATAGTATAACAAGTTAGTGTCGTGTGATATCATTTCAATGTCAATGTTTATGTTTCAACAAGAACGGTGGCTCCCTTGTTACAATTTTCCAGGAAATTTTTGTGGCATCTCAGAATTCATGGTCCATGGTATTATTTTCCATTCACTTCACTTATGCACAATAAACAAACTATATTACATAAACACCACCAATTTTACACAATATAGAGTCAAGTAACACAAGATTATGAGTAAAATATAAAATGGTACAAATCCACTACATGGTACAGACTAAAATCCCGCCAAAAACTCTTTATGGGAGTTAAAAATAAACTTAGTACCTAAACTCGATGGATAGATGGCGCTTAAATAAATTTCACTGTGACGTCATGTACATGTAAAGCAAGTTTCGCTAGCGATATGAACGCGTGAAAATATAATTCACACCTTGATTACGGTAAATCGAAATTTATCTTCTTTATAAAAAATATAATATACATGGTTTGTATGTATGAACATTCTGGAAAAAAATATCCAAACGCTAATCGAAATCGTTTCAAATGTCTTATGTAGTTTGGAGAAAGTAGATGAACATACAGACAGATACGAAGAGCGAAACTTTATTTATTGATATTGTTTTATTTTAGAACATGGAGAACGAAATGAAGAATCGTGAGAGGGAAATGGAGGAAAGACTGAAAACGGTCGACGCTGAGTGCAAAACGTTAATGAAGAAATTAGATCAACAGGTATACGTTTTAAAATGATTTTTTTTTTGTATTATTTTTATCCAATATCGGTACTTTAGTTAATGTAAATATTTATCGATTATTAAGTTATTACTAAAATTTAACAAACAATACCGTAAATAATCAAACTTTGCCAAAACTTTCCTGATGTGGTAAAATCTTTGTATATAAATTTCTTCTGTGCGTGTGTATGTCACTGGACTCCTCCTAAACGGCTGGACCGATTCTAATAAAACTTTGTTTGCGTGTTCCAGTGGATCCGAGAATGGTTTAGATTCACAATTGGACCCGGTAGGTGGCGTTGGTGGTAAAATCTTTATATATAAATTTCTTCTGTGCGTGTCTATGTCACTGGACTCCTCCTAAACGGCTGGAGCGATTTTAATAAAACTTTGTTTGCGTGTTCCAGTGGATCCGGGAATGGTTTAGATTCACAATTGGATCCGGTAGGTGGCGTTGCGGTTGACTTTTAGAGTTTTTTTTTTATTATCAAGGCAGGACAACGTCCGCCAGGTCCGCTAGTATATTATATTTATGATAATAGTCCAGGATCAGGGGACTCTTTGATCAAACCATACATTTTGTTGGACATTTTTTATTATTTTCAAATAATTTAGGTATTTATCTTGAGATTTAACAAAAAAAAAAACCAGTTAGTAATACATTTTTGAGAATCATCAAATCGGCATATTTAGAGGTGGTAGAGTCACGTTGAAGCTTTTACTGGTTTCAACACGAATAGGTCGTCTCGACCGGTGTACCATCACCGTCTCACAGAAAACCGATGTGAAGTAACAGTGTTTGCATTGTTGCGTTTCGTTCGGTCAGTGAGAGCGCCGCATATCACACCTCCCCTCCCACTCGCCCTTCTCCACTCCCCCCTCTCTCAAACACAGCAACGCACTTGCGACTCTTCTGGTGTTGCAAGTGTCTATGGACGGTGGTGATCACTTAACATCAGGTGACACATCTGTTCGTTTGCCTCCTATGACATTAAATTTTTTTTATCCTTGCTACCTCTGTTAGCAACCACAATCGAGAATTTTCGCACAAGAAATTGTCGGGCGTCTCACCGAAACGAAGCTATTCACGGAAAATTAGCTTGATAGTAATCAAGTTGCAAAAATTCACCGTGGATCCTGGACTATAACGTTGATCACTAATTTGAATGAAGAATAGGTAATAATTATTGTATTGTTGCGTATTGTATTTGTGTTTAAGTTTACTCAGTAGGCTGTGAGGATTACTCGAAAGTGGATAATCGACATGATGTAATTTTGGTGTAATTAAATCGAATAATCATTGAGGAAATATTTTTTTTTATAAGAAGTATCACTTGGGCTTGTGAACAACTGTTTTTTTTCTGACATAATCAGGCAAACAAGAACAACGAACTTGCCGGAGTACTGATCAAGTTCGAGGAGCAAGTGAAGCAACGCGACAAGAAACTAGGAGAGGCCGCTGCTAATGAGACAGTTCTTAGGAAGGAGATGGACCATAAAGATAATGTGAGTTGGGTGTTTTAGGCGGGATCTTGGCGGGATAGTTATTTACTATACTGGGTATTAGGCAACCGCTTCCGAAAACGAAGACAGACGATAGTACTAATGATAACTTTGATGATGGGGCGGAAAAAATATCGATTCCGATTTAAAAAAAAAAAAACATATTTTGAAAACGTCTTATTAGCATTATTAACGCTCAATCATGTTAGTACAGATAAATGAAATGATAGTTTCATAAAAAATACATTACTAGAACAGAAAGAACAGCAATGTATAACAAAAATAAAAAAAACAGCTGATATTCGGGACAACGAACGCTAGGGCGCGGTCCGCGCCGTCAGCTATAGACACTTATTTACAACATTTGTCTAAATAACTAACTTATATACTTTGCCGCTGTGCTAGTCTCTACATAGCTGCTTTCATACCGATCAAAGTACCAGATTCGATATTTTTATTTATTTATTAGGAAAACTAACAGCTATAATATACAATACATAGTTATTAAACTAGAAAACATCAAGCCATTTATAAGTCTTCGCCGATTATGGTATGATATTATGATATTATGGTGGTAGAGCCACGTTGAAACTATTACTGGTTTCAACATGAATGGGTCGGCTCGTCCGGGGTACTACCACCCTCTCATAGAAAACCGACGTGAAGTAACAGTGCTTGCATTGTTGCGTTTCGATCGGTCAGTGAGAGCGCCGGAGGCCCACCTCCCCTCCCCTCTCCTCTCTCCTTTCCCTCTCCCTCCCCTAACCCTTCCCCCAAAGGGTGGCAACGCACTTGCAACTCCTCTGGTGTTGTTAGTGGCCATGGACGGTGGTGATCACTTAACATCAGGTGACCCACCTGTTCGTTTGCCACCTATGACATAAAAAAAAAAAGATATAAAACATAAAACAGAATAAAATCACTTGCATTATATGGTATTAGGTAAACATTTATGATAAAGGAAGAAATTCAAGAATATAAACAGTCTATTACAAGCCATTTATAAGTCTTCGCCGATATAAAACATAAAACAGAATACAATCACTTGCATTATATGGTATTAGGTAAACATTTATAATAAAGGAAGACATTCAAGAATATAAACAGTCTATTACTATTTGCAATCGCCATCATTAAAGAACGTCCTTGTTAAAAACGTTGTCGCTTTATTTACATTAGTAGTATTAAATAGGTCAAAATTACCTATCTCGGTCATAGTGTTGAAGGAGTGACTAGCTCGCCATAAATATGAATTCTACCGGTAATTTGTGGAAACAGTGGGTAGCGAAAGAGGGGGGTTTGTACGTAGATGTTTGGTCAGAACATTAATAAATACTTTCTTTTGAACTTCGGAACAATCTACAATATTAGAAGTAATTTTGAGCAGGTATGTTATATCAGCTATTTCTCTTCGCTTCACAAGAGGCAACAAATGGTGCTTATTTACAAAGTTCACTGTAATTATTGGGATCGTAGGTATCATGTAAACGGTAACATAGATATTTAGATATCCCGCTGTTGAAAAAAATTACTTAAATAAAGTTTTGACAAGGGTAGACTCATCATGGTTTTTAATGTTTAGTATTCTGACTTATTCAGTTATGTATCGCAGATCAGCTCAGTACTAAGTTATTTATAAAACAAAATTGGTATGACACATCTTACCGATCTAAATACTCCGTGGCCCTATGAAATAAGGTTCAAATTGAAACTAAATACATCTCGAGGTAGATTTGGGCTTGACGAAGGCCGGGCGTTCAGATAGCCAAGTGCCGGGTTTGATTCTCCTCCAAAGTACGCAATGACAAAATTTGAACGTCAATTCTAAAGAAATCTTGTAACGTAGAATGTGCAGATACTAAATTAATTATTGTCACTATTGCGTTTTACTTTTTTATTTCATCGAATAGGTACAATTACAAATAACAGATTGATAATTACATAAGTACACGTGGTGCACCCTGCTGAATAACGAACGAGGCAATGGCGAAAGCGGGGTGGTAGGGGTTTTACAGCCTGACTGGGTCGCAACCACCATGTATACGGCGAATAAGCCCGTCATAGTGATACGCTTCTGCGGGTCGCGTTTCGGGATCAGCCTGTGCGTATCCAGCTTTTCGCAGGCCGGCATGACAGCGGCGACCGGCGATGGATAGTGTGTCGTCACTCGGTGGTCGCCGTTGTTTTTGGATTGTACTGTGCTTACCATCAGGCACAGTGCAGTAATTTTGCCGTGCTACTATAAAAAAAAATATAAGATTCAGAAATACACAACGTATAATTATCCTCATTTTTTCTAACTCTAACCCAATAACAATTAACACTATTAACACTTAGCTAAGAGCAAGTAAGTTTTCTTAGGATTGGTTATTCATTAAACCAATAGCAATCAAGCACATGTTGTCAGTATCCGGTCAATTGTGGGTCATTAGTCGAAAGAGCAAAGTCAATAAATAAAAAAAAAAATACGAATTATTAGTTATTGCAGGACGTAGATAGAAATTATTATTGACTTCTATTTAAAAAAAAAATCTACTTATATGTCAACTATTCCCATTTACTTCTATAATTATTCATGTTCGGACAGATTCAAACACGTTAATAGCTATGTAATAAATTAAATTCTTGTTGTTTGCTGCTAAGTAATGTAACGTAATGTCGAGAACAATAAACAAATTTTCTTACCTTGTTAAAACGAAACGAACGAAACCTAATTTCTATATAACGCAACCTTATTGTAACGAATAACTCGGTATAACATTTTTTTTCTTTTGGTATCCAATCTTCTAGTAGATTATTACTGCCATTGTCGAGTAGCTAAATGATGTTACAAGTTTTTTGCGATCATTTATATTAATTAACTAATGAGATGGTGGAAGTCTTACTAGAATTGTCCAGGGAGTTTTTGTTCCAAGTCAGAATACATGCTCCGTGGTGTTCTTTCCGATACACTTCACTTATGCACAATAACCGAACTGTATTACGTAAATATTACGTAAAACACCACCAATATTACACAATATATAGCCAAATAACACAGGATTATGAATAAAATATTAAAACTCGTAATATATATTGTTATTAGACGATAAAGCATTTGGAGAAAACTGTACTCGAGCGCGAGAACCGACTGTACCAGCTGACGTCACAGCTCGAGGAGATGAAACGAGTCCAGGAGATGGTCGCCAAGTTGATGACGAAGAGTGCGTCCTCCGCGAACTCTACCAGCTAACGAATAAGGAATCGGTATGTATGGTCATCATTTAATTTTAAATTAGAAATTAAATTAATGAAATTAGAGTCTCACTAATCCGGCACTTTAGTAGCCCGATACGTCCAATGATCCGGTACCCTATGCTCACGCTTCCCTCACATCTCCCTACTTTCGTTCTGTGTTTATGTTCCGGTATCAGTATAACAAATTCTGTAAAGTCCAATGAATAAGGAATCAATATGTAAGCTCATTATTTAATTTATTAGAGTTTCACTAATCCGGCACCCTATGCTCATGCTTTCCTTATACCTCTCTACCTTTGTTCCGCGCTTGCTCTCTGGTGTCAGTATAATTCTACCAGCTAACGAATAAGGAACCGGTATGTATGTCTATCATTTAATTTATTAGAGTCTCACTAATCCGCACTTTAGTAGCCCGATACGTCCAATAACACGGCACGCTACGCTCATGCTTCCCTCACATCTCTCTATTTTCGGTCCGTGCCTTCGCACCAGTATATATACATGGTGAAAGTTTAGACAGTAGCAATATTTATGGAGGACACTCGGTTCTCGTTCTAAATCAATTTAAACATAGGTGTTTAATATCTGACCTTATTATCTAGAAAAATATAAATAGCGTTCAAAAATTCCAAACAGTTCAATAAGAATAAGGAATCCGTATGTATGCTTATCATGTAATTTATTAGAGTCTCACTAATCCGGCACTTTAGTAGTCCGATATGTCCAATAATCCGGCACTCTATACTCATGCTTCCTTCACAATGCCCCTACTTTAGTGCCGTGTATACGCCGTAATATGACGCCCGAAAATTCTATACAGATAATAGCGGGCTCGGCGGACGTTGCTCCGACCGGATAATACAAAACCTTGACAAATTATATACCTAAATATTCTCCATGAATCACTTTATGTACTCGTAAAAACTGCATGAAAATCCGCCCCGTAGTTTTTGAGTTTATATATGAAGACTCCACGGAAAAAACAATGAATTTCACTTTTTCTGCGAAACTGACTTTTTAATGCCATCTATTGGCTTATCGGTGTATTATTTTTATATATTAATCAGAGAATTGAGTAAAATCATCGTAGTCTGCAATAATAGTTCGCCATTGTCAATTTTCGTTGTCGTTATCAACACATCGAAGAAAGCAAACAACACGACTGTTCCTATTCTTATATTGTAAAAATCGTCAGAAACGATGTCTGTCACGAGGCTCAAGTTTGTTTTAAGGCTTTCTATTCCATATTTAGTATATCTAAAAGTAAATTTCAATATATACAAACTCATTTAAAGTCGACCGGTGTGGTTCCTCAAGACAAGCGAGGTAAACGTCAAAACCGGCCCAATAAAAAAGTGGTAACATATTGAATTTAATAAAAGAACACTTAAAATCATTCAAGGGGCGTCCCAGTTACTACTATACCAATAAGAAGTCATCAAAGATTGAGTTTAATCTCCCAGAAGAATTTAATATAAATAAAGTTTATGAGCTATTTATAGAAAAATATGCAATCATGAAAGAAATAGTGGAGTACGACATTTATAGAGAAGAGTTTAAAAAAAACAATGTACCTTTTGGAAATCTATGATCAGAGATACATGTAGCAATAGTGATAAGATTGACGCTAAATTACTTTAGTAATTGTCTTGTAACAATTAATGTCGATGGGATGCAAAAACCAGGAATGTCTTCTTATTTTTCTTTTGGTTCCGTAGAAGCACTTACCAGTGTCAATGTTTTATTTCAACGGAGATTACAACATATTTTACACAATAAGTGTCGTGTGAATAGTTTCAATGTTCCAACAAGATGGAGGCTCTCTTGTTAGAACTTTCTAGGGGAGTTTTTGTGGCATTTCAGAATTCACGGTCCGTGTTATTATTTTCCATTCACTTCACTTATGCACGATATGTACTTATGTATTACGTAAAACACCACCAAAATTATAAATTATAGTAGAGTTAAATAACACAAGATTATGAATAAAATATAAAATCCACTACATGACAGTCCAAAATCCCGCCAAAAAAACTTAACCAGCAATGTCAATGACATAGATTGTTTATGCTAAGGAGTATAGTCACAAGCTTCAGACTTTTTGGAAAAATTACTGGAATATAAAACTAAAGTATATTTTTGAAGTAACATTAAAGAATATATTTAAATAGAAATGTCTTGTTTCAATATTTGTTTAAAATAACATAAAATGCATGAAAAGCAGATTTTGAAACTATAAAAAAATTATTTTCTCTTATTTTTCATTTTTTGACATTCATTGTTTTTCCCGTGGAGTCTTCATATAATCAAAAATCAAATATGACACAATCACCCCCAAATTTTTTCCTTGATAGTATATTATTTTATATTCCCTGATATACCTATATATACTAGTAGTCTCTGCAAATTCACTGGAATTGTTTGTGTATGTTTTTTTAAAATTATTTTTTTTTATAATTTTTTAAGAAGTATTTAGTTTAATTTTGATATAATATTAATTTGTTTCAGGTAACACGTACACGTAACTTAGTTTAATGCCACTACAAATGTATATCAGAACTCTTGTATTTTTTTTTATCGACAATATTTTATATCATGTGTCTGATTTTATATTGTAATTTTATTTTTTCATATTGTGTATATGAATTCGATTCCTTATTTTATATCGAACCGTT
The DNA here is from genome assembly GCA_015888305.1 of Antheraea pernyi. Classification (NCBI taxonomy): domain Eukaryota; kingdom Metazoa; phylum Arthropoda; class Insecta; order Lepidoptera; family Saturniidae; genus Antheraea; species Antheraea pernyi. Next base: position 86,808 of record MU159990.1, read on the forward strand.
TCATGAAGGAGGATCGTAAACGAAATTGTGGACATCCGTATTAATTTTCAGTGTATTATCTTTATATATAAATTTCTTCTGTACGTGTGTGTGTATGTCACTGAACTCTTCCCAAACGGCAGGACCACCGATTTTGATGAAATTTTAGTGTGCGTGTTCGAGTAGATCCGATAATGGTTTAGATTTACAATTGGACCCGGTAGGTGGCGCTGCGATTGAATGTTAGTTTTTTTTTATTATCAAGGCAGGACAACCTCCGCCGGGACCGCTAGTTTTTATATTGATTCTTGTATTAAATCCTGCATGTTGTAAATTGACCTTCAACTTAATGTTTAACGATCTGCCATCGCTCCTGGTATATACGAAACGATAGTTGAATTTTATAGTCCCACCTTTAACGCATTCCACTACTGACTTTAAATGATTTCATTATACATTGTTATATAAAAAATCAGAGAGCTTTCTGCGATTTAGGCCACTTCTATGGCTTCCTTAATCTACAACGGTTCCGTGTGATTCTTCTATGAAGTGAAAATTTCTTTTGGCGCTTTGAGCACTTTTTTTGGGTGAACAAAAATCATATCACTGGCATCATCGTCACCGAACGCTCCCATTAGCTATATGTGTACTGTATATATATGTAAATAGATTTACCTCTGTGCGTTATTAGTATACATTATAAATAATATTTCAATTTACAAATTATGAAATTTATATAGTTCACTGTATAATTAATTTAATCATTCAAAACACAACATTGTTATTCTATTGTATTGAGTTTCCATTACCCATCACTTTGGACTTAATCTTTTTCCAATCCTTTTTCCGATTCTACGATAAATACTGAGTCGTCAATATAAAGCTTATAAATAACACCGTTTAAATCTGCATTTACGATCTTTTACTATCTAATACTACTTCCAATAACTGCGTGTATCGTCACGGAGTTTTGTCTATGGTCGCTATAAATTCAAGTGTGGCAAGACATTATCGTTGTAGGCCGGTGAAGCTGTAAAGATCTTGTCAGGTCAATAGCATAGTCAGTTCGAGAAAAACATAAAAAAAACATTATCGTCATACGAACTATAGGACTGCGTGACGCTAGACGCAGCACGATAACTGAGCCCGCGGTTTTTACACACATCAAAAAAACTTGAAAACTAGTAATTTTGAGTTATCATTAAAATGACAAAGGTGTGCTGACATTATTCTGCGGATCTGTCGGAATTACTTTTGAGGGTAGTTTTTAGGGCGACAAGTAATCGAAGCTTCGTCACGCTGGTATGAGATTAGTATAAGATATATAACAATAGGCAGTGTCCATACTACATATATATTCACGTATGATCCCAGATCAGCCCCCTAATAAAAAAAAAATTAAAGCAGAAATAGTTAAACAATCTGTTTAAAAATAGCAAATTAAAAATATATACCAGCCATAATTAAATCCTAAAAGAATAACGACTGCTGCTTTTATAAATATATGTAATGCCAAAACCCTTCCACGGGAATATCTATAGAATAAGAGTGCCTAGTTTACTTTATACTATGGCTGATAAATAATCCGAGTATTTGCTATTGTTAAGTCAACTTTTCGAACTATCTGTTAGCGTTTTACTGTTGCGATATAGATAATTCTAGACCAGTAACGAACGGGACAATATGTTATCTACTTCCACTCACATTAAGCTATGGAGAGTGATCACATTTCTTGCAGCAAGCGATCGTTTACGGTAAATTAAAAAGATTTTGGCGGTAGCAGTAACCGATACCGATTGGGAGAGGAACAGATGATAAATTTGTCAAATTCTTTCTTTCGGTACTGATATAAGCCCCAAAAGTGCATGGAACTGGCCTGTCACTAAAGATTTGTCTGAGATTCCGCAAATATTGGTCAGTGATCTATATGGCCACTTAAATACGCCATACCAACTTCCCGTTAATTACGTTTGTAACTTTATCGTAAGTGACAGGTGTGCGAATGACATGACACGATAAAATGTTGTGATACTTACGATACAGTAATGTGTGAGTGGTTACTTACTATAAAATGATGTATGAGTGATTACTTACGATAAATTAAATTACAAATTTTAATGGTGGTCGAGCCACACTGGAACTATTACTGGTTTCAGCATGAATGGGTCGGCTCGTCCGGGGCAGTACCACTAAAAATAGACGAGCCTTTTCCATACAAATCCGATTCTGAGAAGTGAAAATAGTGTGGTTGGGAGTTGTACAGTCGAGGTATTGGGCGTCGACCTTGAACTTTTGAAACCGGATGCATTCATCGCGGCGGACTGTACACTCGCGCACTATATTTTCATGTCAAGTACACTCGCAGAACACTTTTTTAACATGCTTTTTTTCAGGGTTCATAAAACTCGATATACTAAATTGTTAAATTGGGATTATTAAATCAAAATCACTTTATACAATTTAGGCCCTGAAAAGGCGCTTATGCACGCCAAAGCTATTATTGGTTCGGAAAAACAACTTAGCTATCGAGAAAAACGGACAAGAAACTCGATCTGGTTTATCTTTTCATAATACATATTTTACAACATTATTACACGGTTGATATGGTGCTTGAACTCACTATCCGGCGAATCGGTAATGTGCTTTGGGACTTCATTATAAAACCTTTTTTTTATATTATAGACGACAAACGAACAGGCGGGTCACCTGATGGTAAGTGATCACCGCCGTCCATAGACTCTAGCAACACCACGGTAGTTGCAAGTTCGTTGCCCGCCTGTGTTTGGGGGAGGGGTGAAGGGGCGGGGAAGTGGGTTATCCGGCGCTCTCACTGACCGAACGAAACGCAACAGTGCAAGCGCTGTTACTTCACGTCAGTTTTCTGTGAGAGGGTGGTACTACCCAGAAGGAGCCGACCCATTCATGTTGAAACCTATAATAGCTTCAGTGTGGCTCTACCACCTACAAACCTTACCTATTACCTAAAAAAATGTTCAAAATTAAAATCAAAATTTACATTTAAAATCAAATCATCATCATTTTTAATGATTCGTGAGGCTCCATATTATAAATTGCTCGAATTACCCGTATTTGTAATAGGAATCAAGCGTGTCAAGCCAAGTTCAAGCTAACAGAATGGTGAGCGCGCGCTACCGTGTGTAATATTACACGAACCATTACGATCCACTTTTCTTCCCGTCATATCTCGAAAACTATTTCACATAAACATGTCAAATTCGGCTTATGTACTGACACTGGCCAGATATATATGTGCTCCAAATTTTATAAACACACATCAAACAGTTATTTCAATATTAACGTCCAAAAGTCGTCGTTTTGGTATTCGATTTTCCTTTTTCACATCATCTCGCTGTCAAAAACCTAATTGACATACGACCGTTATCGTCAACTAAACAAACAACGATCAATCACAATGACAGAGTAATAGTCGAATTTTTAGATAGGTAGGTAGCGATATCAGAAATTACTCCTGACGTCATATTTTATCGAGATTTAATTACCTTATTTTCCAATAAAAAATATTGTCTATTTAAAATATCGCTTATAATAGGATTATTTACATAATTGTTTCACCGACAGACTACCTACGTTTCCGAGTTTGATAAGGCTTATGAAAAGCATACCTACCCTTGTCTCCCGTGTGTCAGACGGGTCGCAAGCTATTCTGGGTCCCGTGTCAGGGACTCGCTTCGTACGTGGCGTGCTCGGTTTTAAATACCGAAGCCCTTTCTACACAAGGGTCACTGAATAAACGAGACGGCAGACTACTTTAACCTTCGCACTAGAAAATAGAACACCTGAATTTCATTCTATACTAACTTCACGATCTTATTTATATGGTTATTTTTAATAATTTTGTATAGGGTATGAGTTGATCCCAAGAAAAAATTCTGTACATATCCCATCAAGAACATAAAACTGAAATGAGAGCCAAGTTCAATATTATAATATATGCCTTGATTATTGACTTCAACAATAAAAGAAGTGAGTTGGTCAGTCCTGAAACTTATTTAGAACAACATAAAATATGTTATAAGAACTTAAATTATAATTTCTGCTTATAACTTGGGATAATATTGTAGCCAAAAGTCTGACTTGGCTAGTTCGAAAATACGATTCCCCCGCAACAAAACACCATAAGACATTAAGCTATGGAAGTAAGTGAAGTAGACCAATTTAGCAGTGGCAATATCTGTTCGCTGGCGAATCTTTCGAATTGCGAACGCAGCAGAAGTTAATCGTCACGCCAATTTATTAATGTGATGACGCCATTGTAATTTGGATTCAAGTGTAATACCCAAAAACAGTATTGTCAAGTAAGACTACTAGATTCCTAAATCAAACAAGAGATCTCGCTTATCGTTTCGTTTTTTTCTGGTATTCGATTTTCCTTTTTCACATCATCTCGCTGTCAAAAACCTAATTGACATACGACCGTTATCGTCAACTAAACAAACAACGATCAATCACAATGACAGAGTAATAGTCGAATTTTTAGATAGGTAGGTAGCGATATCAGAAATTACTCCTGACGTCATATTTTATCGAGATTTAATTACCTTATTTTCCAATAAAAAATATTGTCTATTTAAAATATCGCTTATAATAGGATTATTTACATAATTGTTTCACCGACAGACTACCTACGTTTCCGATTTGACAAGGCTTATGAAAAGCATACCTACCCTTGTCTCCCGCGTGTCAGACGGGTCGCAAGCTATTCTGGGTCCCGTGTCAGGGACTCGCTTCGTACGTCGCGTGCTCGGTTTTAAATACAGAAGCCCTTTCTACACAAGGGTCACTGAATAAACGAGACGGCAGATTACTATAACCTTCGCACTACAAAATAGAACACCTGAATTTCATTCTATACTAACTTCACGATCTTATTTATCTGGTTACTTTTGATAATTTTATATAGGGGAAAAGTGTACGAGTTGATGCCAAGAGGTAAAATAATCATTTTCGATTGCACGCAAACAGCTAAAGCAATCAACATGAAATCTCTAACAAAACGTAGCCTCATATGACTCCTTACCTCAGTTCATTAACAATGGCGGTGTGAGCGACGTAACGGTTTGTACGAAAGAAAATGTAAATAGTACCCCGTTAAGACAATGTAAGGTTGAGTTTAACCTTATAATAATTTTATTGAACACTGTTAAATACAATGACTGCTGTGTTTAAGATTTTATAATATGCTTAATTTTTGTTTTTGCGCAACATGGAAATAGTGGCGTGAATATACGTAGGTTATATTAGTTCACTTTGACTGAAACTATTGACCTTGAGGCAACATGATTCCTTTCATTGTGTACCAGTTGATCCCCGGGATCGTGTTTTGGGACTTTTACTAATTGCGTATATTACTTATTTTTAACTTTCCCCATCCCCATTGAGTTTATAACGCTGATTAGACTAGAATTTTGCAGCGCGCCAACAAAAATATACACACAGAATGTCTATAGTGTAAGGCAACATTTTTCAGCAATAACAAGCGTGAAGGGTGTATAAAATGTTGTGAATGTAGAAAATGGAGTATTGAAGCTTTTGCTGAGATAGGTACCGACGATCCTGATGAATTCACTTTAGAATTATGTAGTATAAAACCGCTAAGAAAGCGTTTAAACTTGTAAGAAGAGAGACGAAGAAATTTTATTAATCCTTGATTATTATTATTTGAAGAACGGTCTTTTGTCGGTTATGATTAGTTTATTCCCGTAATTATACAGGAAAAAGTACAAATATTGATATCGAATTATGATTAATGTAAGTAAGTAGCACAGTCAATAATTAGAAGACTGATTTAATTATTTTTATTTATACTGAATTAAAATTTAAGTGACTGATGATTTTGTTCAGTTTATAAACCAGATTATATTGTATTCTTGAGTTTCTTTTTTTACTTATAAAAATAAAAGAAAAAAATACAGGCAAGATGATTTCAATGATCATCTTACCCTAGCCACAGGGATCATCTTAACGACTGGGGTGTTTAAGTTGATTTCTTTATACGGTTTTTTTATATCATAGGAGGCATACGGACAGACGGTTCACCTGAAGTTAAGTGATCACCACCGTCCATAGACACTTGCAACACCAGGGGAGTCACAAGTGCGTTGCCGGGTGAGCCGACCCATTCATGCTGAAACCAGTAATAGCTTCAGCGTAGCTCTACCACCTACACCTTTTAAGAATGTATATATATTGCTATTAAAACTTATTAGATTAAATATTCTGAGTATGACAAAAGTAAGATAGATACATATGGCCGTAGTAAACACCGTCTTGTTTGTTTCACTTGAAAAAAATGCTTATTCTATTTAGATTCTTGTTTAAGGTGATCATCACCTTCTATATCTTTTCACTCTATATCATAATTTTTATAAAGGTATGTTATATATGATATAACCTATATTAGCTGTGCTATCCAGCCTAGCTATATCATCACGCTAATGCCAGTAGGAGCGGAGCACTAATGACGAATGTTTCAAAATCGTTTTTTTCCTTTTGAGAGCTTCCGCTGCATGTTAGGGTTAATCCAAAGTTTTTGGGTAGTACCACCCTCTCATAGAAAACCGACGTGAAGTAACAGTGCTTGCATTGTTGCGTTTCGTTCGGTCAGTGAAAGCGCCGGAGGCCCACCTCCCCTCCCCTCTCCTCTCCCTCCCCTAACCCATCCCCCAAAGGGTGGCAACGCACTTGCGACTCCTCTGGTGTTGTTACTGTCCATGGACGGTGGTGATCCCTTAATTTCAGGCGACCCATCTGTTCGTTTGCCACATAAATAAATAAAAATATCTATTCCACGCAGACGAAGTCGCGGGCAGAAACTAGTTAATACATAAATTTGGTCATCTATATCCAGAGCGGTCAAAACGTTTTGCGATGACTGTAGGTAGGTAGATGGTAAATTAATAAAACAACAAAATCATTTTAATTTATATTTATTGAATTCATAATACAATAAATCTCGATGGAAGTGAATGAAACGTTATAATATTAATAGTTACTAAATAAAATTTGTAGCAATAACATTATAATTATTAACTGTTATAAAGAATACAATTATTTAATGTGGATAATGCTAACTGATGACTGTTTTATTCATAAAAATAATATTCGAAATTTATTTATTGTTACGACTTATTCGTATTTCTCTTGAAGGACGGAAAGAAGTTCTTACGATTTTAAAAATAATATATTCCTTTCATTTAATTGTTAACTCGAACGATAAATCTCTTTAGCGAAAGTTTTCCTTACAACTCTGCCCTGCAAAAAAAGGGGCGTAGTATCTACCGTTTTTTGCAATATTTAATTATATGTAAGTTAGGGAAAAGGTCCATCTAATTAATATCTTTTTAAACTACATACATTGAAATATATAAGAAAACACAATTAAAATACTGAAACAACAAAATCGTCAGAAAAAGAATAATTGTTGTTTGGTCAGTTTGTTGTCTGTACATTCTATAGTTTGTTAGTTAATGCTTATTATAATAGTATACTTATATTTTTCTTCTCTCCATCTAACGGCAACTTAATAAGGCTATAAAATGCACAGCTCCTTAAGTGCCGGTATATAGAGTTTATTTTTTATTATGTTCTGCCGTGGGGTTAAGAAGTGTAGAAGATATTTAAAAGGTTACTTTAATCTAGTAATTGTGTTATATATGGTTTATATAATTGTGACAAAATTTAATTAGAAAGATAACATGATATAGAGTTACCACAATTTCATGTTCAAGTTTCATGAAAATGGCGTCACGTAGAACTTTTGTAATACTTCCAAACGAGGTACTAAACCAAGCGATCAGAGTATTTTTAATACATTTTAGTTGACAGTTAGATGACGTCAGCTAACATTATCCACAAAATAATTGGAAATTAACAAGTTATCGTTATGATTTTTAATCATTAGAATACATTTTTCAGACTAGAACAATACTGTCATGTTATTAATAAATTAATACTGTTAGCATCGTGATTGATATAACGAATATATATATCGGGAATACTATTGAGCTGCGTCCGTACTATTGACTACCATTGACCCTTTCTGAAATACTATTGACTTGAGGTATCAGCCAATCATAAGCATTATTAATGGCTGAACTCCTTGTCTTTGTCCCGACATATGTTTGGTTTATCTACAGATTTCTTATAATAAAGTACTAATTGGTTTACGTTTAATATATTATTTTATAGAAAGGCAGTTGTTTATTATAAACAAATTATTGAACAAATAAGTATAGAGTATTTTCACAAAATCTTAGTAATATTTAAAAAAAAATCTAGAAGTAGGATATATTTTGGTATTACGTTTTCAATGTAATAATAATTAGCTTATGAGAATTAACCTTTAAATGTCCATATAGCAAAGTTACATGGCAAAGTTACCAGGATTTCATGAATCTACATACACTATTAAAATAATTTCTCTTACATAAGAATTAACTCCGTACAGATTCCCAAATTCAAATAGATTGTACTGAAACTTTCTGACGATTAATTTTAATAGCTATGAAATTTTTTGTATCACATACATAAGAAACAAATGATCGATGTCAAAATAATTCAAGTAGGGGCGTAGTTACTGTCGAGTATACTCCGGGATACAAATAATTTTGATACCAGACTTTTATTTTTTTATGCTTTGCTACGTCAATAAGTTCCAGTAATAATTTTATTGCAATGCATATGATTATAACACACTTTTTCATAAACAAAGATGGTTATCCTTAGCTATGATGTAGCTATATAGATACATACATACACATGCACCATAGTGTGGTTTATTACAATGCAATCGTACATGAAAGAAGTCGTGTTTGTGTTACAAGAATAAGGTTCTTTTAATTTTATTACCTCATATGTAGTGCAATGTCTGTAAATGAATTATGTACCTACTTTCATTTTTATTATAAATACGATACATTTACGATACATTTTTGCTTTTCAAAGATACGAGAATGTACCGTTTATGCTAAACTCATTTCGTAGTAAAAGGATTTAATCAGAGTATTTACAAGTGATTATAATAAGGGCCTAAGTTCTTGGAAATAGATTGATTTAAAATCCGACATATTTTTTATTGTAATCTATTATATATGATAGCTAAGTCAAACAACTACGAATCAACGTCTTCGCAATTTGTCTATGGTTTGAACTAAACTAATGAAGACTATACGAAAATGTAATATTTATCAGTATTATTGTTTTAACGAGGGTTACCAATCGTCTCGTTTTTCTAGGATTGGGATATTTCTTTAAATGTGATCCAGAGATTTTATTTGAAGTTTATTTTATGGTCTCTGCCTATATAAGTAATTTCGCCAATGTCAAGTTATTTTTATTCAGTTATTCAGTGTAGAACGTAGAATAATCTAAAATAGGGACACGTCAACATATACAAATTACCAAAGAGGGACATTGTTATGAGTATCACATAGAAAATTGCCCTAAAATTCTTTGTTGTACATTTCGCGCCTCGGTACTGGATTAAAAAATCTAATTCTGATTTTGATTGCAAGTAACAATTAACTGATTTTATATTGCATCTGTACTTTAAAACTAAATTTGTTGTTGGCAACTCCATATTATAAAATAACAGTTGTAAGAAAGACCTATTTAGAAGTTAAATTCAATTTTCTAAATCTAAAATATGTTTGCGTTATATTATTTAATAACTACTGGTATTATAAATAATGAAATAAAATTCAAATATTTAATAATAATAACAGTTAAAACAGCTTAAATCTATTTTAATACTATAATTACAACACACTAATCACAAAGCGATTGCACCAATTGAGTGATCTATTTATATTGCTATAAAGTTTATTAATATGAATATTAAAAATAATTATTAATAATTTAAAAATTCTATTAAAGTTACCGTCAGCTACGGACAACTGTATCGCTTAGAAACGTACTTCTGTCTTTTTCTAAAACGCCCTACATCATAGATTGGAGAGAAGACCATGCTGGGTGACTGAGTACCATCTTAGCTTCAGTGATAAAAATGTCGTAAGAAACAGGATTGTTGCAGTTATACTAGATTTTAGGTAATAAAGAGAAATAATTACTCAATTTTTAAGTTAAGGTCCAAATTGAAGGAGAAATTATGTTCAACATTAACTCTGAACACGTAAAAAAATGCATAAAATTATTAGTTTCAATTGACTTTTGGGCTATAATACTTGTTATGATCATTATTTGTTGTTTATTATGTAGTATGTGTGTATCTAATCGGAATACAAATATATAAGGAATTAATAAAGGATGTCTGGCAACCCTGCAGGAGCGGGCTACTCGGATATTTGTGCTGGCGCCAAAATTTGAGGCCGCCGTTTTGTTTTGCAGAACATAAATATGGTAAACAGTTTGTGACTATTTTAAAGTATGTTTCTTAATTTGTTCCCACCATATTCTATACTGTTTGATTATCAATTGCATGTTTCTAAAATATGCGTTAATCAACATTTTAATATATTTGATTTTTAGCGTGAACTATGTGACCCGGTGAATCTATTAAGACCTTGCTAGGACAATAGTATAATCAGTTCGAGAAAAAAAATGTGATAACTTTGTCTTTTTCAGTGGTGACGTAAAAAAAAAGTGGGCGATGTCTCTGAACGTTTATAAACCTGTTTAAATTTTTCTCAACAATAACGTAATACGTTTTGGAAACCGTATTGTCTTATGGGAAAAATTGTGAGATCTTTATTTAGCGTCTTCAATAAAATTAATCTTTATAGCAATACAAATAAATGCAATATTACAAACCAAAAGAAAATTACATCGAGAACATCCATAAGGCAAAAATCACAATGTGCGTTTTCTTTATTCACTTGTTTTGAGTGCAAATGTTAGTTATTTCTAATGGTGAAAAAAAGGATTTACAATAAAATCATTATCTTAATCACAGAAGTCTTAATTATAAATATCTAATCTCCAAATAATCGAAAGTTGTAAAATATAGAACATATATAAATTTTGACACAAACCATGCGACCAGCGCCTGAAAAACATACACTAGGGGTACCCGGGCTTGTTCCCAGTGAGGCAAATTTTCATTGGCGGTTAAATTCGTTTTTTTTTATTTTTCAAAAAATGAACAATATATAATACATTTAGCCAGTACATTTTTTGAAAAATTGGATTTTTTTCAGTATAAAAAAATACTGAATAATTTAAGCAATTAAAAAACTAAATTAAATAACTTGCAAATTGTATATCAGATCTTTATCCAATTTAAACAAAATTTCGATATTCGGGTGGCATATTTTTATATTACTCAGGGCCGGTGCTAAAGCTGAATCCGACACTGGACTCGACCACTTTAATGATATGGTGGAATATAATGAGCATTAAATTCTGTGAAATGATTCAGAGTCGCGTAAATAATAGATTACGCGTAGTCCGGTGAAGCTGTTAAGACCTTAAAAGGTCAATAGAGTAGTCAGTTCGAAAAAAAAATAGATTACTCTTAATGTACAAGAAGAAAAATTAGTTAATTTAATAATTTACTTCATTTGCATACTGTCTATATGCAAAAATGAATGTCGGTGTGTCAGATATCGATGAAATCAAATGTCAATATCGCTTGGCCTGACAATCATAAAATTGGCCACGCCTCCTGTGTTTCATAGAGACCAGTTTTGTGCTATTTTACTATACTATGCTACTAGATGGCACTAGGCGGCATATTATTTTTATTGTAATTTAAAAGGAACAGAACCGCGGAAGGTTTCTAGCATATCTCTTCCTTTATTTCTTACACGTTCCTATAACATTAATCGTATTGGGATGAAATACTTCAGAGGTGCTATACACACACCCGTGCAGATTTTTGATTTAGTACAACCCTTTTACAATAGATGGCGTGTGAGTCGTTTCGTAAAACAACAAAAACAAAGTCACTATTAAAAGCTAGTATAAAAAAACTAATATTTTATTTTTAATGATATTCATTTTCATACCCAATAGTTATTATAAAGTTTTCAACACATTTCTTCAACGAAAAGCAAGATAGCTTAAGTCAAAACTATTTTGACCCCTATTTTAGAAACTTATTAATTACTCCTTAGTTGAAGATTCATCAATGTTATTAGAATACGTGCATGAATTAGTGAATGATATTTTGAAACTATTCAACTCGAAACGTAGTTTCGTTTTGAAGAATTTGTCACCAATTTAGGGACTTAGGTTTAGAAAATTAGAATACATAAAAGCAGACTATTTTAATTTAACCCCAGGACTGTCCAAAATCAAAAGAGTTTAAACTACCGAGTTTAACAAACGAGTGTAGAACTTATGATACACTGGTCAACAGACTGCTGGCAACATAAGATTTTAAAAAATACCGTATCTATTACAAAATTTCAAAAACTTGAACAATAACTGTGTAGTCAAAATTATAATTAAAAAAAATGGGTACGTATTTAAAAACATGATCCGCCATTTTGAAACTTGGGTCTTAAAAAATCAGCCGTGGGGTTAATAGGACACGTAGCTCCCGCGTAATGTGACATAAATATTCAAGCGAAGTCGCGAATACCAATTAGTAATATGACAAAATGATGGAGTCTATATAATATCTTAGTATATTCGTCTTGTTAATTGTATAGAGTTGTATGTTAGTGTGGCCAACATTTTATGACACAAGCCTTTACAAGCCGTAAACAAGGACTTCAGGTTTTGGAGAGAGGTTTTTTATCTTTATTTTTGGCAACCAATCTTTAGATTATTACTGCCATTGTCGAGTAGTTAATAGTATTACAAGTTCTTCTTCTATTTTATTTTTGGCAACCAGTCTTCTAGTAGACTATTACTGCCATTGTCAAGTGAGTATCGATATTACAAGTTTCTTGATATAATTTCAATGAACTAACAAGATGGTGGCCATCTTGTTAGAACTTTCCACGGAGTTTTTGTGGCATCTCAGAATTCATGGTCCGTGGTATTATTTTCTATTTACTTATATTATATTCACTTCACTTATGCACAATAAACAAACTATATTACATAAAACACCACCAATTTTACACAATATAGAGTCAAGTAACACAAGATTATGAATAAAATATAAAATCCACCACATGACGGACCAAAATCCCGCCAAAAACTCGGAGAAAGGTTTTATTCAAAACTACAAGTCTAGTGGTATTATAGATGATTGATTTTTTTTTAATATCATATGTGAAACATTTTTGCTATGTATATAGTTAGTATGATTCTAATTTACACAATTATTACAGAAACATTTTGGCACTTAGGTCTTTTATTTTACGTTTGTGATTGTTATTTAACAAATTAAAAATATGTCGCTATAATTCTTTGGTTAGTACAACTCAATATTGTCATTAGAGCAACATTTCTCAACCTTTTTGGTCTTACAATTACCTCATTACAAGATTATTACAACGTTCCTTATTTATAAAACCCGTTGTATGTGTTCAGATCTTTAAGTAAACGGTAATACCTGTAACGCTATTGCCAAACTTGGTGTTGTTAACCCTCCAAGCGTGAAATGAGCGCGTGCTATGGATTAGAATGTTTTTTTTTTAATATGTCAATATATATTTATGGAATTCAACCGCCAGTATCAGAGTCCTGCTTGAACGATATACCTATATATTTCTTTTAATAGAAGGGTGAAATGGATGGATGAATGTGTGTATGTATAATTATTTTATATTAACACACGATTCGTAATCTCACCAGTTTGATGGATGTTATCAAATTTAATAGCAACTAGCCTTAATTATAAATTGATGTCTATATAAAAAGGTTATGAATTCGTTCTTTTTTTATTTTCTTTATTTTTCAATCTAGTTGTCATCGTCTTGTATAAAATTATACGCTATTTTAGTCCACTGTGTCCACAATAAAACGAAGTAAGTGTAGTATGTAGGAAATAACCGGTGTTTATAATAATACAATTAAACCTTCATGCTCCGTAAGAGTGCAATTATAAGATATAATGTTATTCAAATTTATTGCTACATTGATTTACAATTATTTAAACTTCAAACGTTATTATATCTAAGGCGCTAAAACCAGCTAAATTCAAAACTTTTCTAATTAATATTATTTACTTTATACGTAATTATTACAATAAAATATTTTAAAACACGATATTTATTGGTCTTTAATAATTATTATGTTCTTTAACTACTTATTCAATGAATTCAAATGTAGTGATCGAAAGACATGCAATTTTTATATGAGAATGAGCAATTTCAATACTTACATTTGTACAATTGAGTATATCTGACAACGACTGGTCTAAAATCACAGTACAGACAAGATTAAGTAACTTACAGAAAACTTAGAACAACTTTCCCAGTACCACGCCATATAACTCAAGTTGTCAGATACACTTAACCACGCATACATATATCATAATCGAAATAAGAACTACCCTACAAACTGTACAGTTATTTATCATTTAGAAATTACACTTTACCGTTTATCTCTATGCCGTGTTACAAGTAACAAATACAGTGGCGAGACAGTGCACTGGCCCGAATTAGGGATGGCGATTCTTCGCAAAAAAACAAAAAAATATTTTCAAATCGATTCGAATCGTAGTCTGTGGAATCGATTTATGAAAAAATCGAGGTCTCGGAGATCGATTATTAAAAGATCAAACTTTTTTTTTAAATTTCAAAAGGAGGCAAACGAACAGGTTGATCGCCTGATGTTAAGTGATCACCACCGTCCATAGACACTAGCGACACCAGAAGAGTCGCAAGTGCGTTGCCAGCCTGTGTATGGGGGAGGTGTAGGAGAAAGGAAAGAGGGAAAGGAAGTGGGTGGATGATTTGCATCCACGAAAATGTCAGAAATCGATTCACTAGATCAATGTTTAATATCGATTAAAATAATTGTTTTTTTTATGTATAAAACTCGATTAATCGGTCTCAGATCGCCATGCCTAGCCGGAATGCACGGCTCGTTTGAACTTGACGAGTGTTTGGCCTGACCCTCGGACAGCAAAAGGGCGGTCGAGTGACTCGAGACACCCCTTCAATTACTCAAGAGAATGCCCCTCTTTGAGCTTCTCTCGTTTAATGCGACAATAGACGCATGTAAAACTGACCATTCATTCTGGATTAAACTGCCAATCAAACAACAGTAATATAGAAATATTTTGGCGACCCATTTATGAATGAAAAAGTTAAAACTGATTTGATTAAACACATTAACAAAACCAGTTTTCGCTAATCATTCAGACGTACATAATATTTTATTATCTCGTCACTGTACCCTTGTTCCGTGTAATCCAGCCTTTAATTATAAAAAAAATTCTATAACTCGCCAA
Organism: Antheraea pernyi; assembly: GCA_015888305.1. Taxonomy (NCBI): domain Eukaryota; kingdom Metazoa; phylum Arthropoda; class Insecta; order Lepidoptera; family Saturniidae; genus Antheraea; species Antheraea pernyi. Next base: position 102,139 of record MU159990.1, read on the forward strand.
ATACAAGACAGTCGGCGTAATAACAGACAATGTGAAAAAAGTGTTTATGGAAGATATTAGTAGTGTTAAATGTACGTAAATTTGATTGTACGCTTTTCATAATAGGTGATATTAATAAAATAACTACTTCAAAACTTTCAAAGCAGTAAATGAGTAAATATTCAACTTATAGGGTAAGAGATATATATGTAAGCAATATTAAATGATTACACTATGGATTATGTTCTATTGGGATAATATACAATACTGGTTTCTAAATAAACAAATAGTTTATATGCAAATAAATAGTAATATATGTACAATATACATTAAGACAATCATGTTTAACTTGTTTAAATTACATATTTTGTGACTTTAATAACGAAGTCGCTTAAAATACTAAACATTTCTTACTAAAGTATGGACCACGAGTCCTTGAGTAAAGTATGAATTTTTAATCACCATACTATTGACTTAATCGTCTAATACTGAAATTTTAATGACTAATGAGAAAGTTAAAAGTGGGCTTTAAAATTCTGTTAGAATGCGGATAGTAAAAAGAGTGCATTCGTATTCTATTCGTGTAGTCGCAGCAATAAATAGTTTTTTAAACTGTGTAAATATTCAGATATAGTATGTAGGCAAAAGTTTATTTGAATATTATTCTATAAAAGGCTACATTTTATATATACCTACATATCCGTAGTTATATTTTAAAGAAATGGTCTTTTTTGAAGTTATCGAGTTAAATATATTGACTAGTTATAACAAGTAACTACTACCTAATAATACAACTTGTTACAGTTTTAAAACTATTATCAATTCCTTGTTTTTACTAGATGTTATACATAATATACGTCTACTTAAATTAGTCAGGTGACAGGAAAACTCATTATGACCAAGAGGACAGGAAAACTCATGATAGGTTTCCGTCAGAGTGATTATTTTACTGAGTTTTATGTTTTTATCCAACCATTTGCAAATAATACATAACTTTATAGGGGATATGTATACTTTATACATGCTAGAGATCATATCTATTGTGCGAATTCGTGAACAAGATCTATGCTAACTAAGATGAGTTTTCCTGTCACTCGACGACAGGTCGTATAATACAGTTAACATTCAAAAATGAGTTTTCCTGTTGCTTGACAATCTGCCTCGTAAGTATCAAATTGGGCGTATACGATGATTAATTTAAGATGTTTTTTTTTGTAGATACTTTTACGCTTCTACGCTTTACGCATATTTGCGACGGAGCATAGTGTTCATTTGTTAGTACTAATATAGATATATGGTTTTGTGTGTTTATTTACTCTACAGAATTACATTTACTATAGAAAAAGTAGATATTACATAGCTTTATAGATTATTTGGTATTCGATGAATTCAAGTTTCAAACTATATTTATTTCAGTTTCTATTACATTTAATAACTCATGATTACTTTATATTTATATCATGGATTGTATTTAGAACATACCATTATTTTTATTAGTTACTTTCTTTAGAACTTAAGTGCAATTAATTGCGTTAAAAATTATTTTCGTGTTGGGACAAAGTTGTAGTCGGTTTTTTATTCTTTTCTTGTTTGTTTTATATGTACTTTTCCATATATTTCTTTTTAATTTGGATTAATTGTCTCAAGGTTAATAATGATGTGTAAAAATAATGTGTAGAGAATAAGCTTTCTGAAAGCTGTATTATGATTTTTCATACAGGTTCATCCGGAAATATTATAAACGGCGTTTTAATTACGTAGCTTATCCTGTAATAGTATCAATTTATTTGCCCAATTATTTATCGTTTGCAAATTGTACAGTTATATAAGATTTACGATTGACAATTCAATTATTAACTAATAATTTCACTTCAGCTGCCATTAAAACTTGTTTAAGAGACAAGGACATATTTTAAACTTTTTAATCAACGCTAGTATACTTCCAGTGTATTTAGATATGGAATCAAATTTGTACTATTTCATTATTTAGTTTTGTTTGCAAATTTAAACACTGAGACTTCGTTGACGGAATCTTAACTTTTGTTACCTGAAAATAATATAATTCTAGTTAAATGATGCATTAACCTGTGATTATACGATCAAAGTACTCGACAGTGAACATAGCTTGGAGGTTTATAAAGGTATACTGCTGCCTTAAGGAAAAGAGGCGTATCTAAAACAAATCGGAAAAAGTCGTAGTGTACAGTTTACACTTTAAGTGAAGTATGTCTAACTCGTTATTTGATTAAATTAAATTTGAGAATAGAAGCACTTAGGTGCACAAAAAAGAAGCACCTTTTCTTTGATTCCAAATATTATATATGTCATAGTGGGAGCATCCAGCAGTCGAAAGTTTGCTAACACCGCCATCTATTATTTTCTATGTTAATTAATTCTATTTAATTATTGTTAATGTGGATTCCTGTAAATTAACAATAATTAAATAGAAGTGCATTAACAACACATTGCCTATATTGATTAACACAGAAAATAATAGATGGCCCACTATGACATATATAAAACTCAATATTGCAAAAAAACAGTAGATGCGCCTCTCTAGCTTTAGGCAGCAGTATAATCGTGTAGCTTGAACTTTGTAGAGCGTTGTTTTTTTTTCGAACTGACTACGCTATTGACCTAGCAAGGTCTTAACAGCTTCACCGGACTACTAAGGCGAGCGCTTAAGGCACTCAGCCGATTTTATTTGACAACTAGCTCAAGGGAGTACGGCACAACTCGGCTTGGGCTGTTGCCTGATACATGCCACTCGCGACATACAAGCAAGCATACATACCTCACCAACTCTTATATATATTTCGTATCGGAAAAAATGAAACCCTTCCACTTCCATGTGTAAGCGTGTTTGCGTGCACGTGTGTGGAGGTGTAATGTTGTCGCAGTGATGTAAGATTTTGTGTCACAGCGTTGTTTCTATCACTCATTACTATCTGATAGATACAGTAATGTAGGTGATATTAATGTACGAATGAGACGGCTGACACTTTTAAAAATGTGATCTCTGTTTATATGATCCGCTATAAAATTTACATAAAGGATTTTTTCGGCCGGTAGGACATGTGTTGGATTGAACTGTGGAGGCCAATCGTATATCTAAAAAGCTGTAGATACTGCACAAGCGCTTCGACAGCGCCTTGTTAAAACTTGGCTAGCTAGCTTAATTTTGACGGTATCTAAACAACATAACTAATTGTTTTTCACCACCGATATTGAAAATATGCCTTCTTACTTCCGCATTTTAGCTAAGACAGTGTGGCATCACAATATTACTTTACGTATGTGTGCGTTATCGTGCCATTTGTTATGTCAAAATATCAGGTAGGTAACGTATCTACAGTTTTTTAGTTATAATATCATTGGTGGAGGCTTTCTTATTATATACATTTATGGGAGTGTGCGTTGCGGGGTGGTATGGTTTTACAGCCTGACTGGGTCGCAACCACCATGTATACGGCGAAAAAACCCGTCATAGTGATTCGCTTCTGCGGGTCGCGTTTCGGGATCAGCCTGTGCATATACAGCTTTTCGCAGGCCGGCATGACAGCGGCGACCGGCGATGGATAGTGTGTCACTCGGTGGTCGCCGTTGTTTTTGAACTGTACTGTGCTTACCATAAGGCACAGTGCAGTCATTTTGCCGTGGTACAATAAAAAAAAAGTGTTAAAGTTTTCTAACCCTTTATGTACATTTGACGAGTGATCGGTAACCAAAATAACTAAAGTTTCACATTGTTCAAAATTATTATAATTTATGTTTGTTTATCTTAATCAACCTTGTTTTCTGAATAAAGTTATATTTTGGATATGTATTCATCATAATACTACAGTAAAATTAAATACGTTCAATATGTTAAAAGAGTTTGAATATAAATCAGGATTCAAGGTGTTAAGTGGAACTCACCAAGAGCACAACTCCTCGTCCCTCCACGTGTCTCAGTCGAGATTCCCGCCGTTTCGAAGTCCCGCCTTGGTTTCTGGAGGCACTTGTTTACGGAAACAGTCGTCGAGAAACAAAGACATTGTTCTATACAGGTGTCGTCTTACACCTTCTAGACTGTGGCCTTCGTCTGGGTAAATCTGATAGTGAAATTATTTGTTTTAAGTAAAACATTAATTTATGTAATATCTTAAATATTATAAAAGGGGTGCTTTAGTTTTTTTTTGCTAAGGGTTTAACAGTCTTTCTATTAGCTGTCTTAAGCGACTCGCTCTTTCCCGCGCGAAAACGTTATCGCGGGGGAGAGGGTGCGAGTCTAAACACAAACAATAAGAATAACTTGTGAATTCGCATACGCGCTTTCCCGCGTTCAATCCTGTACATTTTAGTCACGAGTGAAAGAACATGTCGAGTAAAGACAGCTATCTATTGTTTCAGTTACTAATATTTCCCACTTTCAATATTAATGTTTTTATTATTTACTAGCTTCTGCTAGCGACTTCGTCTGCGTGGAATAGTTATTTTGGGTTAATGCTAACACGCATCGGAAGCTCTCAAAAAGAACAAAACCCAATTTTGAAACATTCTTCATTGGTGCTCCGCTCCTATTGGTTTTGGCGTGATAATATATAGCCTTCCTCGATAAATGGGCTATCTAAAACTGACAAATCGGACCAGTAGTTCCTGAGATTACTCCCTACAACGTCACAAACTTTACCTCTTTATAATATTAGTATAGATTTAAATGTTTTTATAATATAAAATAATACTTTTTCTTGTTGCAGGATATGTGGCCGTAGTTGCGAATTATTGTCAAGTCACGTATTTTGACGATGGATTTCCACAAACCAGCCACCACCACCATCAACAACACTAAATTCTTTATCAATGAAATAATTATAACCAAGGAGGCCGCGAGCACAACTAATATAAAATAATTTTATACTATATCAAAGTGCGTCCATAGTCGTTGGATACCTCTAGAGTCTGAGGTGTTTAACCTGTTAATGTCCGTCGATACAATTTCACAATTTAAAGGAGCAGTAAGCGTAATTTAGGGCACTATTTGCGAAACTATATTGTATACTTCAAGTTTATTTATCTTTGCTCCTCAAACGAGTTCCTTTTATCTACAAAAATGCGCCATCATCTATCTACCTACCAGAATACGACTTTAAAATGTGTAACAAATTGCTTCGTAACGAAAAATGATTACAAAAGCCGACCGGAATAGAACTCTTAAATGATTGTTTGCGTGACAAGAATAATTTTCTTGCAATTACGTTTAATTGTTTAACAATATTCCTACCGATAGCATTCATTTAGACGATATAAAGTATGTTTTTGGTATATGAGCTATCTAACACTGAAATATAATGAGAATGTAAGTTAAACGTATTTATAGATTTCTGCGAAAACAAATTTTGAAACACCTGTCTGTCTGAACACGTATCACTGCTAAAATAATGCGTTTGTGATAAAACATGAACATGAAAATAATAGACAAAGTTGCAGAGGTCAGTTAGTCAGTAATAAAATACATTTCAACCAAATTTAGAAATGTCTGCTTGTCCTTTTTTTCAAATCGCATCACAGCTAAAATACTACGTTCAGCATAAAACCTCACAATGGAAAACATAAAACTTACCTTCGCGTAACATTTAGTCTTGGTTTCATCAAAATCGGTTCACTCTATCAAAAGTTATTGTAATTTTAATGAGGACGCGGTGTAAGTATAATAGAAAAGTAAATTTTCAAAAAAAAGTATTAACCGACTTCAATATCAATCAAAATCCCATAAGGCACTAAAAAGCGGAAAATAAATAGTTTATCAAATTAACCAAATGAAATAAAACATATGAATATGTGTGCTACCTAGAGATGTACTGGAAGTCGGTACCAACAAAAATTTTTGTATTACAGAGACGCGAGATTGGACTTAAACTTTGTACTTATATAGATGATATGATTTTCGGTTTGTTTGGCACCGACTTCCAATACATCTCTAGGTAGCACACATATTCATATGTTTTATTTCATTTGGTTAATTTGATAAACGATTTATTTTCCGCTTTTTAGTGCCTTATGGGATCATCTGATGGTAAGTGACCACGGCCGCCCATGGACAATTGCGACACGAGAGGAAACACAGATGCGTTGCCGGCAGAAAACCGACACGAAGTAACAGTGCTTGCATTGTTGCGTATTGTTCGGTTAGTGAGAGCGCCGGATGTCCACCTACCCTCCCCTCTCCTCCCTCTCCTCTAACCCTTCACCCCAAAGGGTGGCAACGCACTTGCGACTCCTCTGGTGTTGTTAGTGTCCATGGACGGTGGTGATCACTTAACATCAGGTGAAGCCACCTGTTCGTTTGCAACCTATGACATAAAAAAAAAGTCATGTAAAATTATTAAAGAATTTAAAATACTGAGCCCAAAAGGCTCGTACCTTGATTGGACACTGCGTCGATGGACGTAAGCTCGAATCCTACATTGAGTCTATCATTCTGTTAACGTTAACTGAAGCTTAGAATACATCAATTTAATGTACTGCAGATTTGTACATTACCTTGAAATATTTTCAAAAAAAGTCCGGGTTGGTATATGCCTGTCTATTGAATATTTAATGTAGATCAAAATTGCCCTTCTCAGCAAAACATTTCGAAGAATATCTCAGGTGATATCACAGATTTTGAAGGTGGTAGAGCCACGCTGTAGCTATTACTCGTTTCAGCATGAATGGGTCGGCTCGCCCGGGGTAGTACCACCCTCTCGTAGAACACCGACGTGAAGTAACAATGCTTGCATTGTTGCGTTTCGTTCGGTCAGTGAGAGCGCTGGAGGCCTACCTCCTATCCGCCTTTCCCTTCCCCTTTCTCCTTTACCTACTCCTCCCCCATACACAGGCTGGCAACGCACTTGCGACTCCCCTGGTGTTGCTAGTGCCTGTGGACGGTGGTGATCACTTAACATCAGGTGACCCGCCTGTTCGTTTGCCTCCTTTAGACATAAAAAAAAGATTCAAAAACAGGCGCAATTTAAAAAGGTAATGGACTGTAAATATCAAAAGACCAAAATATGTATCTAAGTCATTTAGACAGTTATGACGTCAAAAATTAGCATTACATTAATGAATCAATCCACCAATTGGAGCATTGCAATAGATTTAAATTTTTATGTTGGAACTATTAAATTAATTGGATAAGAACGGCCGTTGAAAAACATGATCTCACCCCAATCAATTGATACAACATTACAGAACAATAATCGAAAATGTATTATCAAGAAAGTATAAAGTTATATGGCATTGGGTTATACATACCGTAGTACCGCCAACGCACTATCGGTGTGATCGCTATACCACAGTGGAAGACGTTAAGGCTGCTGGCCAGAGCAAGTACTGCGAGGAAGCCGCCATGGGACCGACCCCACACGGCAACACGCCGCGCGTCGATAAAATGCAATGAATCGCGTAGATACCTTAGAAGTTAAAAAAAAAATCTTTGTATATTTATAGTATCACAGAGTTGTAATTAGAAGCGAGAGGGAAAAGTAAAAAAAAGAAACAAAATATAAGGCTACGTACATAGTTACAACAATATCGCGACGATAAAATCGTGGTAAAGTTCACGACACGGCGACCGTTTTTATCAGTTTTACGTGGATTCGATTAAAAGTGCTTGTGGCTTTTCTGTTTTATATAGATCAATCTATTTAATAGCTTTATTTTCCTACAACGATTACTATATCCGTCGTCTTATACACTGTACAAAGATGGTGTTTTTCACACTGTAGATATAAAAGCGTCTGTATCGACCATTGAACCACATCAATGCACTGCATGTTTTTTTTCTTGAACTCACTACGCTATTGGCCTAGCAAGGTCTTAATAGCTTCGCCGGACTAAGCACTACATGTCCGGAAGCTCTGAAGTAACTGAGATGGACGCGTGGCATATACGAGAAGTATGAAGACAAGACACATGAAGCTATCGGTGGAAATGTTTATAAATGTACGAGACTGCACACTAACTTATGGGGTGTAAGGGGTGTCGAATAACATCATAAGACTTGAGATATCCAAGCCAACCTCACCTGCACGTGGTGCACCCTGCTGAATAACGAACGAGGCAATGGCGAAAGCGGGTTGGTTGGGTTTTACAGCATGACTGGGTCGCAACCACCATGTATACGGCGAAAAAGCCCGTCACAGTGATTCGCTTCTGCGGGTCGCGTTTCGGGATCAGCCTGTGCATATCCAGCTTTTTGCAGGCCGGCATGACAGCGGCGACCAGCGATGGATAGTGTGTCACTCGATGGTCGCTATTGTTTTTAGACTGTACTGTGCTTACCATCAGGCATGGTGCAATCATTTTGCCGTGCTACTATAAAAAAATAACCAAATGCTCAAACAGAATGTTAGTTCTGAGAGCAGCAACGCACCTATTTTTATGGAAATCGTACAACTAACAAAAGAACAATAGAGAAAAGGGCAAATTACAAGTTTTCACATACCTATATACATATAATAAAAGGCTAACGGGACGAAATCTGTATATTAAATATTTTAAAGAGAAAATACTCTGGGGCGGCTTAAAATCAATGACAGAATACATTTCCATAGTTTTAAAAAATACAGCTACAAATAAAAATATTTAAATTACAAACGCAAAGTTAGATTTATTGAAAAATATCTCGACATAACCCTGTCGAAGTAAATATACGGTAGTAATATGTATTCATTATTGCCTAAAGAAATAAAAATCGTTTACACTCACGGATCAGAAATGCATTCTGTGTATATGTTGTCCTTACATACGTTCTTACTATGAACGATTTTTATAAATGCTTAATGAAGTTTGACGTCACGATATTGTCGCGAGTGTGTACTTAGCCTTAGCTTACTCGGCGACTTCCAACTGGTCCTGTAGTTCGACGGTGCCTAGCCTGCGATGTAATGCGTGGTGCGCGCCGAGGCCACGTCCCCCGGCCCCCCGCGCGTCCACTGCGGCTACGACCGCCCCCGCCCCGGCCGCTACCGAGGCCCATTCCACAGTCCACTTTTCAGTCACCAGTTGTGTTCCTGGTGCTCCGTGCCTGATCGACGATAAATTTACTAATGATTTCAGAGTCACAACTTTAGCGTTATCATATATCCTCTTCGTCTATCTACTTATTATTATTATTTTAATATATAAATATCCAGTGTCGTGATGTTGTCCACGATGAACTCCGAAGCTACTCAACCGACCATTATAAAAGTTGGCATTTATTTATAAATAGTGGGCCCGGCGGACGTTGACCCGGTTTGATAATTTTAAAAAATCCTTGACAAATTATATACCTAAACCTTCCCCATGAATCACTTTATCTACTGTTGAAAACCGTATGAAACTAGATTCAATAGTTTTTATGATATGTATGTTGATTTGGTTCAATTTAATAGATAGAATAATTTATATTTCGATTAATGACATCAATATTTTTTAATTACAAATTCAATCATTGTCAATGTTGATTATTGTTATTAATTGTAAGTTTCATCAGTCTTGAACAGATGGCGCTTTAAATTAGTTTGTTGACATTTGTTGTTTGTTGTAGGACCGATTGTTATAAATATCTCATAGATGGCGCCATGTTTTAATCTTGCGAGTCTGCTGTTGTGTGCGCTTCATACAAAAACTATTCCGTAGATTTCGGTCGATTTGTTTTAGTTTCAGTCTTTAGACACTTAGTTCTTATTAAAAAAAGATATGTGATATCTTCAGTTAATATAAAGTTGTTAAAGTATCAAGAAACTACAGCTTTTATACGTTCAGTGATTTGTGTTCTCTTGCCGTGGAGAAGTGAGCAAGCGATGTAATGCTCATAAGCAGGAGATGAAAAGTATACTATAATAACCTTCCACCTATACCACAGCTGGTACACGATTTGACAACTGTTGTAAACGAAAGAAGTACTTATGTCATGTGTATGATGTTGTAACGTAATATTGTATGATAATACGTCATGTAGTCCTGTGACCCGTCAGGCCAATAGTATAGACAGTTAAAAAAAAAGTATGATATTATTTTTTTCATCATAATATCATATGGATTGAAGGACATGTCAGGCAAAAATGGCTTGACACGAAACGTGTTGACATTGTTTACGAAAAAAACGTATATGCAAAGTATATTTTTGTTTTTTTCTTGAACAGTTTAATATCTCAACTACTGAAATTGTGTCAAAAAAAAATGTATATGTAAGTTGCAAGTTTGCTCAGACTAATACTATAAAAAAACTGTAAGATGTCGCTTCAATTGTCGATTTCCAAACGCTGCGTGTGTATTACGTACGCCCTTGGATTATAATGTGAACTGCTTTTCTCACGGCCAGGTCTATTAGATTCTATTTACTATATTTGTGAAACAAATAAGCTTTTCGCCCATGTTCTCAACTTCTTACATTGTACAAGAGAGAAAAGTTATGAGTTAAATTTCAAACTTAGGAAGTTGCGGGTATAGCATGCATGTATGTGCGTTTCATTTGTAACCACTTTTTTTGGTAACACTAAATTATCCTTTAAAATTCCAAAAACAGTACTTGCTTTTTGATCTTGAATTTTTTTAATATTTTTGTTTTTGTCAATAAATAGTTTATAAACAAATCAAACAATATAATTAATTATGAATATATGGATGCACAGTGCAGTCATTTTACCGTGCTACAATAACAAAAAAGAAAAAAAAGGATATTATTCAAGTGTACTTACTATATTGTACTGCATTGAAAAATAATAGTAGAAAGAATATTGGCATCCCTGTACGCCAGTGATAACTCATAGTAATTAAGTTCAATATCAATAACTAGACAATATAAAACGGATAAATTCGTAATTACCTGACTAATTTCGAAATTTATGTTTCTACCAATATTATCCATTTCACAGTTGATCGTGTTCAAAACACATTATCCTATTATTAATTAGTTATCGATGCAATTAGTTTGGTGAATTGGCAGCGTAGTTCTGATAACGCTGACTTGTATGTGATATGTAATTTGAATATGAATGTAGTATTTTTTTTAAACGATTTTGACAGATATATTTGTAGAGGAAGACCGAAAAAGGTATGGATGGATTGTGGGAAAAATGATGTGTGTAAAATGTGTGAATACTTAGATGATATGTGATAGGCGAGTGTGCAAAAGGAAAACATGTTGTGCCGACCCTACTTAGGTGAGATAAAGGTAAGGTAATGATGATGAATGTAGTATTCTTACATTATTTTGCACTACCTGATACCCATGACTACGTCTGCATCGTTTATTATATTAAAAAAAAATTAATGTGCATAGGAAAAACGCAAACACCGTACCGCATGGCCCACTTTTCCACGACACAAAAACACACATCGCTGAAAGCGATAAGCACTGTAATGAACAATGATTTTTAAAACTTTATTAACTTTATATTATGTGAGGATATCGTGATGTTCTTTTATTTTTCATAAGGATCAAATGTGTGGGAATTAAAACTAAACAAGTTTGATCGAGATCTATCTATGCATGATGCATGCATAACTTGCAGACTTGTATCACTTATTTTGTTTTTTTTATTTTTTATTTAGAGTGTGAGACGATATCAAAGAGTGTATGTCTGTTTCCTCGAAACATTATGTAGATGTTTGATACATAATGTATAATATGTCTCATAAAAATCTTAGTTATGTGATTGGTATAAACTATATAATATACTCGGCGACTGTTACTCGTTAGAAATATTTTTACAGGATACTCAGTACTTAATACTAGTTCTAAATAAATTTAAAAAATACCTATTCTTACCTTAATATTTGACCTAATTATTTAGAAAGTACAAAAATTATAGTCACTCCTCTACCCGTCTATGTAAAAGCACAGTATCAATGACCGTTGGGTGTAGCAAAAGGAAAGTGAAAGTGAACCCCACCAACTAACAAAGGATAATATTTCGAAGTCTGAACAAACAGAAGGGTTTATCGTAAGTTTTATCATGGAAGGTTATAAATTCCGGGACTCTCAGATTTTGTCACCGGTCATACAACCCAGCTTTATTTAAATTTGTACCCATACTTTTGAGAGTTTTAGAGCAAACTTTAACTTAGGTTCTCTTTGTTGTTTATTCGTATTTGTTTTGATATTATTATTTTATATGTTAAATGTGACCATAAACTATCATATGATTGAAGGCTGTCACTCTTTAAACAGTCACGGTGTATATCGAATAAAAGAAATATGGGGAGGACTTTTTTTTATATACCCGAAACCGGTTCGATCGCAGTGTGAGGGGTGCGGGGGCGAGAGAGTCTCCTATTTATGTCCTCACCGACAATTACTTAAGTGAACGATACGTTTATTTAAAAAAAAATGTTGTAATTTTTTCGTTTTTATTTCAGAATAATTTCTTCATGTTACATAAATAATAAATTACATTTTGAATAAAAGTATCAAAAAAAAGTTACTAGGTAAATACAAAGGTTCATCATTAACCTGTAAGAGATCCACTACAAGGCCATAGGCCTCTTTCCGAAGGAAGCTATAGGCATAATCACCACGCCAGCTCGTGATGTATTGACGTTTTCAAACATAGATAAATCCATAGTTCTATATTTATCTCACATACGGTGGTACTACAAGAATATTTCTCACGATGTTTCCCTTCACCGTGAGCCGTTAGTGTTACCATATCAAATTAGTTAATGTACGTAAATTCCGAAAAATTCGTTGGTACATGCCAGGGTTCGAGCCTGCGGACATCTCATCGATATTCCGTCGATCAAACAACTAAATCACAAACAGAAAGTTAAAGAAACTTAAAGGTTAGATTTAATTACAAAATATGCATATTTATGCCAGATAAAACAGATCCGTAACTTTTTCTTTAGAAATTATTCGCTCCCCTTATCAGCTTCGGTTCTTAAGTTATACGTGTTGGAATCAAAATCAAAATATCCTTTATTCAATTTAGGCCCTGAGAAGGCGCTTATGAACGTCAAAGCTACTACCGGTTCGGAAAACAGCCCAGTCATCGAGAAGAACCGGCAAGAAACTCGATCTGGTTTATCTTTTCATGTCATATATTTTTACAGTAACATAAATATTTACATTCGTTATTAGTAGATGCATAGAGAGGGGCGTCATTTCCAGACGTCACAATCGTTCACATATTGAATGTGAACGCAACCTCGTCAAATTGTGGGTTGCTCTCTCTCTGGCAACATTTCCTCGTTTATTTGTCAGATGTAACTTTCTTTTCCCTTTCAATATACATCATTTCACGCACGCACCATGTTTTAATGTCTCCTTGCTATCTAATCGGATTCTACACACTGATCAACAATTTGATACGCACAACAGTACGCAATATAATAAAGGTTTATACTGAAGACTCTTGGACATTTCTACGATTTGTGTTTTAGGTAAATGCTCCCTTTTTCTTACTGCAACAGTATATACTTACACTTTGAGTACCAGCGGATATTTTGTAACCTCGTCTTCTCTGAGTCCTGGAGGCAAGAGAAGCCGCACTCTGGCTGTATGACCGCTGGAGAGTTGGACTGAGAAGGTCCTTGGCGTAGGAAGTGCTATTGTTGAAAATCTCTCCTATGTAGAATAGAATAGAGTAGTGTTATTATTTTCTAGTTAAAACGATCTAATTTTATTTCTGGTATCCAATCTTATAATACATGATTACTGCCATTGTTGCGTGGGTAATGATATTACAATTTTGTTGGTACCGTTTCAATGTTCTAACAAAATGGTGGTCGTCTTGTTAGAACTTTCCATTTAGTTTTTGGGTCAAATCAGAATCCATGCACCGTCGTATTTATTCCCTATTCACTTTACTTGTGCACAATAACTAAATTATA
>MU159991.1:7125-30444 GCA_015888305.1 Antheraea pernyi
ACATTTTGGCATTTATAGAAGTGTTATTTGTCGTCTTTGGCAGCGCTACAATAATACAGGAGAACCCGCTGAACAGCATCCAGGCCGTAAAAGGAGTACAACCACTCGGCAAGACCGGTACATACTGACTGCAAGACGCCAGCCGATGTTAACCGCTCGAGAGATAAGTTTGAGGCTACAAATTTCAAGTGGTGTTGATGTAAGTCCTCAAACTGTGCGAAATCGACTGCATGAGTACGGCCTACGAGCTCGACGCCCAATCAGGTGCCCACCGATACGTCACGGGAATCGCGCTCGTCGATATGAATGGTGTAGAGAACGCATAACATGGACCCAGGAACAATGGGATAAAATTATGTTTTCCGATGAGTCGCGATTCGGGTTTAAGCCTGATACAAGAAGGGTGCGAGTGTATCGTCGGCCCGGAAATACTGAAAGGCTCAGGTGCGTTCAGGAAGTTCATCCATACAGCGGCTCAACAGTTATGTTATGGGCGGGTATTATGAAGAACAGGCGAACTGAGCTCGTTTTTGTAAATGGAAACATGAATGCTGAAAATTACATCGAGGATATTCTCAGACCTTATGTCTACCCATTTGCATAAACCTTTGGCTCCGATTTTAGGTTAATGCATGACAATGCGCGTTCACATACAGCTCGGCGAACCAGTGAATACTTTGCAACGGAGAACATCCGGGTATTGCCCTGGCCTGCACAATCGCCAGATCTCAACCCCATCGAGCACGCATGGGACATGCTCCAGAGACGTGTTTTGAAGGACTTGGACGGAGCGACAACAACCCAACAGCTGAAGAATTTGCTACAATTCCATTGGGAGCGAATACCGCAAGATGACATAAACAGTCTCATTAATTCAATGAATAATCGTTGCCGACAAGTTCTGAATAGCAGAGGAGACCATACTTTGTATTAAATTGTTCTATTCTTTCACAATAAATACATTTTCTTTAGAAATTTCATTTTGTAAGAAAAAAGTTTAGTTTCTTATGTATCTTAGTTTCTACAGTATATTCTAATATTGTTCATTTCTGTTATTAAAAGAACTTATAAAGACAACAGCTGTTATTTTTACATCATAGAACCCTAAAGATATTATTTTAAAAATAAAATACAACGTTATAATGTGAAGAACCATCCTAAAATTTAAATTAGTACATGTTGTTTAGACTTTTTTGATGAGTGTATTTTCACACTATAATCTGAAAAGAGAATGCCTCCACTACTATCAATACCATGCATAACGGACGGATTCATTTAGATCGTAAAATACGAAATTAGTCTTTACAAGAAATTTTGCTTCGCTCGGGGTATAAATTTCATAGTTCTGATACTATCAAAGTACTTAATATGCAAATAGATCACTATACCAATGAGATCGGGCCTGGCTATTTATTCTAAATCGTTAATATTACATCGCCCTTAGACTCAAAACTCAAGAGCTTAGATCATTAATATAAGAGGTAACTACATATATATATATGCCTAAAAATGCTGATAATACCCTTTGTATTCACCCACGTTCTACCATAAATATAAAGAGATATCAAGAAAAATGTACCTTGCACCTTTTGTTTCACATAATGATAACGAATAGGCGCCTACATATTTGCTATTCTGCCTTCGTCTACCTGTTTGAACAGTCAATTGCATCGAAGCAATAACGTTTTGCTTTTGGAATGCATTTTAAATGTATACGCGTTTCAACGCTTGAATAATTTAACCTGCATCTGAAACTAATTTTATTCAACACTATCTGTGATGCATCAATATTGGTTATCAAAGCCGGTTTCATAAATTTATTGGGCTTTTCTACTATTAAATATGAAATCATTTATAGGATTTTACAATCGATGTAACGATTGTGTCGTGGATGTGTCACTTGCCAGAGTGCACAGGCGTTACAGTTAATTCCTATGCAAACTTAATATAATAATTATTGATGATTGCGGAGGCTCTTGTTTTGTAACGTAGTGTTACTTATTCATAATTTAATATAGAATTTATTAGGTAGATTTTGAATAAAACTTAGACATTTCTAACACGTAATAATGAAGTTATTAATTTTTTTGTTAATGTGTGAATCTGGAGAAGAACAAAATAAAGTTCCTAAAACAACTATAAACAAACTTATCGCCTTGATTATAAAATACTTTTGAATTATTTTCAACAAAGCGATTCGTAGACATTATTTATAGACATTAGCTACGATATAAATTTTATTAAGAAATATAACTTAGTACAGGATGTATCTCCAATGTTTTAAATGTATACTATTCAATATCAGACATAAATGATTTGTTTTTAAATCATACCATAAAAACACATAGCATTATCATTTTAATTAATTCATACAAACAACTACAGCGCGTAACACGCGTGCGTGCACATTGCACGTACAATGACCCACAGACGACGGACGCGTTGCGTCGAACGGTGCGTGCGTCAACACCCGTGTTCGCATGTACTTTCATAACGCGAGAATTTAAAATCAACCAAAAAAATTACATTTAAAAATAATTTTTATATTAATAATATTGGTTTATTAATCATTATCACAATATTTTCAATGCAAATGCAATAATGCAAATTACTATATTTAATTAAACTCCAAATAAATGTTAGTACGCACTGAAGGTTTAACAAAATATTATCATCGTATTGACCTTTCGCTGGCCGACTATTCTTTTTCTTTCCTCGAACTGACTATGCTATTGGCATAGCAAGGCCTTAACAACTTCACCGGACTACAGGCCAACTATTGGATGGCTAGTTACATGTATGAAAAGTATAATAATTTTCTTTATACTTTGTTACAATTTAACTTACTACAATTAAAAATACAAGTAAACAAGCGTGACAACGACTGTATCAATTATAAATATTATTCAGTTTTTAACAAAAACGTGGGAATAAAAAGAGATAGATTAAACGAAGATTTGCTATCCTTTTTATTAAATAGTAAAATTACATTTTGATATCCTTACATATAGTTGTCAGGTGTTTTTTTTACAATAGAAATATATTGTATCTTACTCTAAATATTTACAAACTCAAAATACCATAGAACAATGTAACTCTATCACAACGTTAGAAGTTTATCGCATACAAGTGATAAAAAATAATGTTACACAATCAATTTTTCCAACACCCATACCAGTTTGTTCTAGATTCACTAATTCTATTGGTAACGCCTACGTACACTCAACTGTAACCATCCGGGTACACGAATCATTTAAAGTGAATATAACTTTAACAGACATTAAAGTTAAATCCAATTTAAATAAACAGGCAAATGTGGGTGACTGACCTAATATTTTCGGCTAATTTGTCGAGCTGGCGACTAATGAGTGAGGAATAAGAAGAGGTTAATGGTGTTAAACAAATTGCTTAATGGAGGTTACGTGAGCGTGGGAGTATTTCTGGATGTTTAGTAATTTATACTTTCTGGGTGATCGTATTACTGGTGCATGACGTCACCTATGGACGAAATTTAAATCTTTGAAAATAAATGGGTATTCTGTTCAAATATTATGATAACACTAGCGGATCCGGCGGACGTTATTCCGCCCTGATAATAAAAAAAACCTTGACAGTTTATAAACCTAAACCTTCCTCATGAATCACTTTATTTACTAATGAAAGCCGTATGAAAATCCGGTCAGTAGTTATTGAGTTTATCGCGAACAGACAGACTGACAGACGCGACAGAGGATTTTGTTTTATAATATGTAGTGATGTAAGAAATGCTTTCTTAAATATTAAAAGTACAGGGTGATAATTTATAAGCAAAAATTATACGGGAATGAAATGAATTTGTTATGAAAAGAATTTCTTTTACAAAGGCTAGTATAAGTTCCTACAGATAACAAATGAAACTGGAGTTTCTTTTATCTGCGTGAGAACGTAATGTACTCGTACATATATATTATTGAAGTTATTTAGAAATGTTTAAGTCGAATAAACGACAATTTATTGTAATATTTAAAATGTGACCCATAAACCGTTTATTTGCTACTTTTTACTACGATACGAAAGAGTTTTAATTTTAAAGCGGAGTTTAATAAAGGGCAATTAAAGGAAATATAATTATAACTTTTAAAAACTCTGCGAACGTGAAAAGTTACATAATTAAATTTAAACTTACAAATGTACTAAAAAAAACATCAAAAGTTCGCTTTGTGAGTACGGAGAACTTAAGCGTAAAGCATAATATTCTTTGGTCGACTTATAATAAATTAAATAATATAGAGTTCAAAACTGTACCAAAGTTCGATTAGTGTCTGCAACCATAATACTTATTTTTGTATTTCAGATTTTGATGTGTAATGTATGTAAAGTGACATACAAAGCAAGCCTACTCGATTTTCGGCAGTATCTGTTTTCTAACGAGCCTCCTGACCTTTTTTTTTCGAATTGTCTACGCTATTGGCCTTGTAAGGCTTTAACAGCTTCACCGGACTACCACAGTCTCATGACCTGTTTGACATTAATTATAGATAACTAGACGCTAAAGTTACCACCTAATATTGGATGGACTGCGGGCATATTTGTAATCTTTTTTTAGGCCAAATATAAAGACTATGTTAAAATTTAAATGAATACCTATTTCCTTATTCTTTGTAATATCTTGTAATATATAAACATCACGTGTCAGTTGTCACGGTGTTAGTGTTTGAATTCTTCCGAAACGGCTGGACCGATGTTTATGAAATTTATAATACTAGTGGGTGCCCAGAGGTCGACATTCGACCATAGTTCATTGATTTTTTAAAGTTTGAATTTTATTAGGGTTCTTTTGTCAAAGGGTATTATGTTATAATATCATTGTAGAATGTAGAATGAAAAAGGGTAATTGGAACGTAAGAGTAAAATAATACATACAGTCGAGCATAGCAACCTCCTTCACAACCTTTTTTGAAGTTCTTTATTGACAGATGTCAAGATGTCTTTTTTATCTACATGTGTGTATATGTTGTGTAAAATTGAAGCAATAGTGTGAGTAATGCATATTTTAATTCATTTTATGTACTTCTAATGAATTTTATATAAAATAAATAGCTTTCTGCACTTCTCCTCCATATAAACTTTAACTATGCCAAATTTCACGTTCATTCGTTCGCCCAATTCCGTTAAAAAGGGATACAAAGTATAGGCTTCACGTATTAATATATGATATATTTGGTAGGTATGAGAATAGGTCGTAAAGTATATTTTATACCTTTAGGTGATCACCCGTACGTATCCAGACTTTTTTTTCAATTATTTGGACAATTTTTTTTATTTGCCTTCAAAAAATACCTACAACCCCAAATTTTCACCTCCCTAAGCACACCCTCCCATTTTTTATGCGGGATTTTATTATTTTTGTATAAACAATATCCAAATAATTCAACGGTCCGATGTTGCTGAATGACAGATGACGCTATATCCGCTTCATCGAAATTTCTTCCACATCTGTCTAAATCATTTCACTAAACCAACCAGGTATTTGTTTGAGTGAGTCCCTGAATTGTTTGGTTTCACAATTGGAAACGGTGTGAGTCACTGTAATTGGGTTCTAGATTTTTTAAGATTTTTCGAGTTTGCAAATACAATTAGAACCGGTAGTTAACCGATTTCACGCAGACGAAGTTGCGCGGGTCAGCTAGTTATGTTATGAAGGCGAATGTGAGATTTTTGTTTGTTATGTTATCACGCTTTACCTGCTCAACCGATCCTTATCAAATATTGAATACACGTTATTAAGGTTACAAAATAGGTTATAGGGTACTTTCATTACATTAAAAATGCTAATTCCGTGCGCTAAGTCAAATGTCCATTAACACGAGCGAAACTGCAGGCAAAACTAGTACTTATTGTTATAAATACATGAGTATATTAGGCTTATACCTAATATATTTACCACACCCTATGAAAAATCAATTCATCACTTTGTCCTTTGTAATACTTTCAAATGGCCGCATTTCCCAACGCCAACGACAATCTAAATTTTCAGAGAAATTAAAAAGGTTGCAGTCTCGAAGCCGTATTATTTCGGCCCGTCCATTCCTCGTGAATCCAATTTGCGGCCCTCAACTCGACGTCTCTGCTAATGGGATTTTAGGTCCGTACTAAAAAGGCTATTTATTCATTGCTAAAACTTTATAATATTTTATTAAGCGATAAAAAAACAAGTTGAAAAGAGTTCAGTATTATAAAGAAAATACGTATACATTTAGTAGAGGACTCTTGGTATTACATAAAAAGCAAATGGAGCTATTTTTGTATCATTTTGTTTTTCAAGTAAATGTCGCTATTAAATGAAAATTTTGAAAGACACGTATAGAGTAGACACATGATTGAGAATTATGAGAATTATTATTAGATAATCTTAAGACTTAAAATTAAATTGTAAAATAAAAAATTAAATGAAAAGGTATGATACGCCACTGGCAGCCATTCGCGACTTCGCCTGCGGTTAATTATAATATCAAACTTATTACTATACTAGCTGTACCCGCAGCTCCCAATTCTATAATTCTTTAATACGGTATTTTAATAAACGCGTGCGGAGCTGCGGGTACAGCTAGTATAGTAATAAGTTTGATATTATAATTAACCGCAGGCGAAGTCGCGAATGGCTGCCAGTGGCGTATCATACATTAAAGAATTATAGAATTGTGAGACTCTGTACAATTACAGAAACGCTCTTTAAAGACAATTGTAAGTACGACGCGCATGCCACTAAAAGTAACATGTAACGTGTACATTAGATATATAAATACAAAGAGCGTGCCAAATGAGGTTTGTCATCAGCATAATATTTGGAACCATAACCAACCATATAACTACCTCAGTGCTCACTTATACTGTATAAGGAACTATTGAAACAATAACTAAAAATATTATTATAAAAGATTTATATTTACATTACATTTAATATACATTGCCCTTATTATAATTAAGATTTAGTGACTATACAAAAAATAAACGCTTGTCTGTTCCGCAACAAATTGTATTAAGGAACTCTTTACGTAATACTCTTATTAGGAAGACCTCTATATCATTAATGTTATTAATAATTATAATGTCGAATTGTAAACAATAAGCCGATAATTATTTCTGTCATTCAAAATAAAGAATAAGTTGAAATCTTGCTAAATTTCATGCAGACAAAGTCGCGGGTAACAGCTAGCCTAAAATAGAATAACCACAATTACTTTTTATTAGGTTCGTTATCTACCATTGAAAGTCCCGTGAAAATCGATGTAACCGTTTTGGTGATAGCACAGCGGGCGAAGCCACGGTTAACAGCTAGTATAAACTAAAATTGCTTAAATTACTTTTTATAAGATCAGCTATCTGCCAGTGAAAGTGATCTGAAGATCGATCGAATCGTTTTGAAGATAGCATGGCAGACGAAGCCGCGGTTAACAGATAGTCTAATTTAAAGTAGCCTAAGTAACGCGCTGTAATTTTCTCTATCTGCCAGTGAAATTCCCGACAAAATCGGTTCAGCCGTTTCGAAGATTACCCGGATCAAACAGACAGACAGACAGACCGACAAAAATTTTAAAAATTGCATTTTTGTTATCAGAAGCGTGTATACTTTCATACCCAATCAGTGAAAAAATTTATTTTGATATTACATACACACACTTCATTTTTATTATATGTATGTATATAGAAGAAGATAGATAGAATAGATGAACTATGCAAACAGTCAGTGTTATCGAATGCAACTGTTACGCCATGCGCCTCCGGAATACGTGCGTTTGCTGCGAATAATTGAATGCTGTAAGCAGCGGCGCGTTTTTTTTTTCTTGAACTGACTATGCTATTGACCTGTTAAGGTCTTTACAGCTTCACCGGACTACGAAGCAGCGGCGCGGCTCTCGGCGCGCTTTATATACCTGCGCAGACGTGTACAACCTACATCACCAGCCTAAGCTGAACCCAATTTCATATGATTGATCATATAGATCTGAGGTCAACTGACATTGGTTATTTTAATTTTCCGAAACTGATCATTTTTACCTTATATTTATTATTATTATGTAATCATAATTTTATATAGACCATTATTATTATAATGAAATTTAGTAAAGTTGCAGTCAATGCTACTGAAAAGAGAAAGAACAGTAGATAGATAGTTTAACAAATGTTCGACGTGATTCTTTAAATTGGCATAACTTTTTTATTTACGAACCGATTGACATGAAACAAACACTAAATGTTAAGTGAACCTTACCACGATATATCAGTGAAAACCACATCTAAATCGGATAAGGCGTTTCTGAGATTAGCGTGCACAAACGCACAGACAAACAGACAAACAGACAAACAGACAAACAGACAAAAATTCTAAAAATCATTGTTTTGGGTTCTATTGCATTTATAAAGACCCCTAATAATAGTTTTTCTCATATATACTTAATGTACAGACAGCGGTCAGTTACATTTTTATTATATGTATAATAATATAGATATTATATTATAAAACAAAGCCCTCTGCCACGTCTGGCTGACTTTTCGCGATATATACAAATACTACTGAACGGATTTTCATGCGCTTTGCACCAATAGATAAAGTGATTCACGAGGAAGGTAGAGGGGTATATAATTTATCAAGGTTTTTTATTATTATCCTTTTTTATTATTATTATTAAAATACAGCCTAGCGTAACATAGTGGTGAGTTATAGAAAAATAGATACAATAAAACTCTGCTCCGTGAAAAACCACTTGGGAGTTCGAACTTTCATAATGGTCGGTCAAACGATGTTGAAGTTTATCAATCTCAGATATATTAACATTATTTTTTTTAATTTTATTTTATAGTAGCACTGCAAAATGACTGCTCTGTGCCTGATGGTAAGCACAGTACAATCCAAAAACAATGGCGACCACCGAGTGACACACTATCCATCGCCGGTCGCCGCTGTCATGCCGGCCTGCGAAAAGCTGGATATGCACAGGCTGATCCCGAAACGCGACCCGCAGAAGCGAATCACTATGACGGGCTTTTTCGCCATATACATGGTGGTTGCGACCCAGTCGGGCTGTAACTCCCTACCACCCCGCTTTCGCCATTGCCTCGTTCGTTATTCAGCAGGGTGCACCACGTGCAGGTGAGGTTGGATGTCTCAAGTCTAAGATGTTATTTGACACCCCTTACACCCCTAATATAAATATTATATTTTAAATATATATTTTTTTTAATATAAATATAATGATATTATATTTTATATAAATAATCACATATGTTTTATTCCTCAATAGGTAAATCAACATTGTTAAAACAAAATACACAATATAATAAAGTAAATTTTCAAAAAAAAGTATTAACCGACTTCAATATCAATCCAAAACCCATAAGGCACTAAAAAGCGGAAAATAAATAGTTTATCAAATTAACCAAATTAAATAAAACATATGAATATGTGTGCTACCTAGAGATGTATTGGAAGTCGGTGCCAACCAAACCGAAAATCATATCATCTACAGGTACAAAGTTTAAGTCCACTCTCGCGTCTCTGTAATACAAAAATTTTGGTTGGTACCGACTTCCAGTACATCTCTAGGTAGCACACATATTCATATGTTTTATTTAATTTGGTTAATTTGATAAACTATTTATTTTCCGCTTTTTAGTGCCTTATGGGTTTTTGATTGATATTGAAGTCGGTTAATACTTTTTTTTGAAAATTTACTTTATTTTTCCATTTTTAGTGTACATAAATATATTTTACTAGCAGTGCCCGCGAACTCCGTTCCGCCTTAAGTATATTAAAATATGCGCATTTTTGCGGTATGGTATCTATCGGTATGGTATGCGATATGGTTTCAATTGGTTGTACAATAAGTAACGTTTGGTACGAACGCAAACTTTTCAGTAATCCGCGATAGTTTCTACCACCAACTCGGCTACCATCGCTTCACACATTATACACCTTAAGTAATGTAATTACAATGCTTGCGTCATGTTGCAACACAGCAACGAACATAAGCACAGTAGGCTCCTAAGAATTGAAGAATTTTTTTAATAATATTGGTGGCAAACGAACATACGGGTCACCTGATGGTAAGTGATCACGGCCGCCCATGGACAATTGCGACACGAGGGGAAACACAGATGCGTTGCCGGCCCTTAAGAAAGGAGTAGGCTCCTTTCTTGAAAGTTTTCTTACTTTGCCACGGATCCCATAATCAGAACCTAACCAAACTCTCATCAAACTACCCTTGAAGAACATCCTTTTCAATAAAAAATGAATCATCGAAACCGGTTAGCGTAATATTGAGTTATTCGTCTATTTGTCGTGTACATACTTAATGCAAATTTGAAACTTATACGGTTTTGCACTGGATGCCGTTGTCGGAACTGTACCAAATTAAAATGGGACCACTCTGGAAGTACCAGCTTTCAAATAAAAAAAGAATAATCAAAATCGGTTAACCCAGTCCAAAGTTATGAGGTAACAAACATAAAAAAAAAAAAAAAATACAGACGAATTGATAACCTCCTCCTTTTTTTGAAGTCGGTTAAAAAAGTAATTACGTAATATTTGAAATCGAATATAGACTTATTTAACGAAACATTATGTAACCCGACGCACTTGGATCGAGCTTATTAAAAGGTTCTGATACCAATACTGGTTTAATTAAGCTTCGTAATTAAAAGTCCAAATTATTCCAACCAATGGACAGAAAATATCTCTATATAGGAACTGAAAAGGTTTAACTTTTACTTCATATTACTGACAATCAAGTACATGTTTGTAGATATTATACAAAAATAATTATATTATAGGGTTTTCACAGTTGTCGTACGGATAATTGCAACTCTCAAATATAGTGATATTGATGATCAAGTCTACTTCGTACATATTTTTTGAATGACATTTACAAGAAATAATTACTTTATCTTCATTAACTCTATATATAAATAAGCAGAGACAGAATTAAGTACATCTTCCTCCTTTACTTGTCAACCGATTTTCTTTTCTTTTTTTTAGTAGATAGTGATGAGCTTAATCGTTATCAATAAAAAAATGAGCAAAAACCTTTTTCCCTTAATATTGAAACTTGTAAAATTATTTAAATACTAGCTGTACCCGCAGCTCCGCACGCGTTTTTTAAAATCGTATTAAAGAATTATAGAATTGTGAGACTATGTACAATTACAGAAACGCTCTTTAAAGACAATTGTAAGTGCGACGCGCACGCCACTAAAAGTAACATGTAACGTGTACATTAGATATATAAATACAAAGAGCGTGCCAAATGAGGTTTGTCATCAGCATAATATTTGGAACCATAACCAACCATATAACTACCTCAGTGCTCACTTACACTGTATAAGGAACTATTGAAACAATAACTAAAAATATTATTATAAAGATTTATATTTACATTACATTTAATATACATTGCCCTTATTATAATTAAGATTTAGTGACTATACAAAAAATAAACGCTTGTCTGTTCCGCAACAAATTGTATTATGCAACTCTTTACGTAATGCTCTTATTAGGAAGACCTCTATATCATTAATGTTATTAATAATTATAATGTCGAATTGTAAACAATAAGCCGATAATTATTTCTGTCATTAAAAATAAAGAATAAGTTGAAATCTTGCTAAATTTCATGCAGACAAAGTCGCGGGTAACAGCTAGCCTAAAATAGAATAACCACAATTACTTTTTATTAGGGTCGTTATCTACCATTGAAAGTCCCGTGAAAATCGATGTAACCGTTTTGGTGATAGCACAGCGGGCGAAGCCACGGTTATCAGCTAGTATAAACTAAAATTACTTAAATTACTTTTTATAAGATCAGCTATCTGCCAGTGAAAGTGATCTGAAGATCGATCGAATCGTTTTGAAGATAGCATGGCAGACGAAGCCGCGGTTAACAGATAGTCTAATTTAAAGTAGCCTAAGTAACGCGCTGTAATTTTCTCTATCTGCCAGTGAAATTCCCGACAAAATCGGTTCAGCCGTTTCGAAGATTACCCGGATCAAACAGACAGACAGACAGACCGACAAAAATTTTAAAAATTGCATTTTTGTTATCAGAAGCGTGTATACTTTCATACCCAATCAGTGAAAAAATTTATTTTGATATTACATACACACACTTCATTTTTATTATATGTATGTATATAGAAGAAGATAGATAGAATAGATGAACTATGCAAACAGTCAGTGTTATCGAATGCAACTGTTACGCCATGCGCCTCCGGAATACGTGCGTTTGCTGCGAATAATTGAATGCTGTAAGCAGCGGCGCGTTTTTTTTTTCTTGAACTGACTATGCTATTGACCTGTTAAGGTCTTTACAGCTTCACCGGACTACGAAGCAGCGGCGCGGCTCTCGGCGCGCTTTATATACCTGCGCAGACGTGTACAACCTACATCACCAGCCTAAGCTGAACCCAATTTCATATGATTGATCATATAGATCTGAGGTCAACTGACATTGGTTATTTTAATTTTCCGAAACTGATCATTTTTACCTTATATTTATTATTATTATGTAATCATAATTTTATATAGACCATTATTATTATAATGAAATTTAGTAAAGTTGCAGTCAATGCTACTGAAAAGAGAAAGAACAGTAGATAGATAGTTTAACAAATGTTCGACGTGATTCTTTAAATTGGCATAACTTTTTTATTTACGAACCAATTGACATGAAACAAACACTAAATGTTAAGTGAACCTTACCACGATATATCAGTGAAAACCACATCTAAATCGGATAAGGCGTTTCTGAGATTAGCGTGCACAAACGCACAGACAAACAGACAAAAATTCTAAAAATCATTGTTTTGGGTTCTATTGCATTTATAAAGACCCTTAATAATAGTTTTTCTCATATATACTTAATGTACAGACAGCGGTCAGTTACATTTTTATTATATGTATGTATAGATGATTGAATTTCGACCACTAGACAATCACTAACTAATATACATACATATAGAGTGTTAAAGACATAATAGTTCAGTTTCATCTCTGTTTGTCTATCGATAATCTTTTTTTTGTGTATAACTTAGTCAGGTTTAGTGTTAACAATAACCAAAAAATTAGAAAAATTCACTCGCCTTCGAACACACACACGATTGACAATATTGAGAAAAATGTTTGTTGTGAAACTCTCAAAACTTTTACGTATAAATTAATTTATTATAATTCAAATTAATTGCTTAATGGTCTGATTAATTTATTTTGGAACGATTTTCAATAATGATTATGTTCAAATATTCAAAGTATAAACACTACTTACTATATTTTATTTTTGGTTAGAATATATAAATAGTCTAAAGAAGTAAACAACTAAAGACTATAGGTAATTTAGAGTGACAAACGAGCGGTTGAGCGCCGGCTGCGTCTTGAGTTGAGTCCGTCACGTGCGCTCAGTAAATAAAATAGCTTTAAGTGAGCACCGCACACAACCAAATAAGGGATGACAAATCTCATTTTGCATGTAAATTTTACGGGCTTTATCCCAAAACGACTGAAGCTTCTTTTTCTGGGATGAAAATTGTAAATATGGTTACTCTGATGTAATTGCGTATTTTGAAATCTAAATTTCTTAACTATAATGCTTTTATCGTTATCGCACCGATTTAAAACGATATAGGGAGGTTTTATTACTATGTATACTATATAGTTATTACGATACTTACAGCGAACACGATATTTTAAATACTTAAAACTGCATAGTATTTACTTTGAGTGCGTTACACTAGATAAGTCGTACTCATAATTAATTATTAAATCCTCAGTTAAAACGAGCAGAGTGAAATAAACACGAGGGATTTATAATTTAGTGCATTTTACGTGACTATCAGTTGCGATGAATGAGGTCTGCCTAGACTTAACGGAAGAGAGAATCGACCCAACAGCGCGGACGCAGACTGAATCACAAAGTAGTAAATCAGTTCATTGTGAACGACTGAATATTCAGTTACCCACGGCATTTTCGTGAATAGCATTTGCATGTTGATGAGTCTACGAAAATGATCGTATGACTGTTACCTGGAGAATTTCGCTGAAATACTTTGTGAAGATTTTGAGATAGTTAATGAAAATAATATATATTTATATGTATATGTGTACACGGATTTGTTAATAATCCGGGATTAGTAATTTAACTACGCGTGCAGATATTATGTAGAGATATTTTAGTCGAATTATGAATCGGTATATATATTTTTTAATAATATATTAGGTATAAACGTTACCATTGGACCACACTTACATCTGATTTTAAATGAGGATATAGTCTAAGATGGTAAATACACTAAACTGGCTCTTAAGTGCAGCTGCCGGAATACATTTTTAAAGATTCAGCCTCTATTAAATGTCTGTAGATATATATAAAACAAAGAACACCTTTTAGTCTTTAATTCAGAGACGCGTGTTACATGTGTGCCGGCCTAGACTGAACTGCCTGCCGGTACATAATAATGCCATTCAACGTAACACATAATAATGTCGCTACAAATCTATCAGCGCTGGTGACATATTTTCAACTTATCACTTAGCTAGGCGGATTTAGAAAACACCCAGCAACCATGCTATGGTTTCATAACGATCTTTTACTTCATATAAAAGCCCCGGCACATTCCCAAGGGTTCGAAATTGCATCGATCGATGCGATGCCCGAAAGCACTAACCACTGAGCCATCATAGCTTTAAACAATAGTCTAATTATGACCCTGGTAATTAATTTTATGATCACTTATATTATGACAATTTTTATTTAATAAGATGCTGCGATCCCCAAATTATCAGATACTACAAGTTTAATATTCTTTAAAAAGTAAAAAATTTTTATCTGATGTAAACTTTCTGAAGGCATATAAAAATACAACTCTTTTATATTCAATTTTCTTGTAAAAAAAAATTAAGTCATTTCCCAGAATAGCTACAAGAGAAAGGAAATGAGTAAAGCGTGCAATACCTCAATTCCTATGCATTAACTACTACTGCTTGAAATCCCACTTTTTACTCAGGATCACTTTGTGTTTATCATACAGACTCTCTCGGCTTAGCCATTATTGTATACTGTTAGTATTTTTATATTCTACCCACCGTAATAATAGATCTTTATTAAAATTCCCAATTGAGCCATAGTTTACTTTTATTAGGTTACCAGCCATACTATTTTATAAATTACTAAACTAAAAGCCACAGAACAAAATTTCAAGGAATCTCGTAAAGTTTACGACGGAGGCCGAAATCTGTTTCAGTGGTCATTGAGACCAACTTTTCACAAAAACAGAGTTAAAGGAGCTCGCGCCCTGAATTCTAAATTGGGTACAATAAAAAGAGAGCACTTAAGTGTTAAAGGTAAAGAGGCAGTTTCTTCGTGTACGAACATAGAATAATCCCGAGATGTCTGCGTATTAGAGCCGGAAATCGTAGCAGACGACAAACCATCACCGTGTCGGCGGATAGGTTTGTAACTCGGAGCCCTATATCCGCCACGAAATGGAACGTGATTCCACTTCTAACATTGTCGGTGACAATATTTGTGTCTACGATGTTAATAAGATTTGCTTTTTGTATACAGGTGCATATTCCTATTCTAGATAAAGCTACATACAGATATTATAGTATCATCCGTCAGATCACTATATTTTGGTCTATAGAATATTCCTACATCTAAAATATTTTTCACAATATTATCTACACATATCGTGATTTTTTTCTAAATTATATTTTAAATTATTATGTCAAATATCATGCGTATGTAGGTCATTAAGTAAAAGTACAGGCTGTTCGATTTACCGTACAAATACTACTATAATAATATACTAGCTATAACCTCTGTTCTGCTGATGTTTGTTATTATTTCTTGCAATTATTATTCTCGGAAATAGCTAAATGAGTATTGCATAAACATTTCCCGTCTTAAATTATACTTTTTCATGGTGATCAGTCGAACTTTATAGAAATTAAAGCGTTGCAACGCCATTAAGCAAAATTGCAGTTTTACAGTACAGTACTTACAGTAAAATGGATATATTATTTGCATAGGAAAAATACAATAAAGAATACCTAACAAACATATTCCATAAAAGTTACCCTCACAATATAAAAATATATCGCTTACGGTTTAAATCATTGACCTATGGTCACGAACGATGATGATTTTCAATTTCTTTGACAATAATGTCTAATTAATTAAATTAGAAACATTAATAATTCGAGCTATAACCAGAATATATAGTATAGATACTTTCTTAATTAAAAAATACTGATGTGTGAACATTTTTATTGTGGTCGATCAAACGGTATTCGCTGTTCTCAATCCGAGATTCATTTACATCAACATGCATTTTTATACGTATATATTACTAGCGGATATCCGTGCCTTTGTCTGCATTGTTTATTATCTTAACAATATATTTGATGTACAGAGGAGTAAAACATAAGCACCGTACCGCTTGTCCCACTTCTCCACGAAAAGAAAAGACACATCGCTGAAAGCGTAAGTTTTAAAAATCGTTGTTTTAAAATCTTGAATAACTCTGTATTAAATGAAGGTATTGTGATTTTCTTTAGATAAAAACCAAGTTACTAATAAATAAATCGAAAACTATAGTCGTTTTTTAGTGATGCCCGCACAAGGAGAAACCTCTATAATTTATATTTATCATCAAATAATCTATTGCTTACATTACCTTATGGATACGTTGAATTTGATCGGAATTATGTACAAAATAAAGTTTACCCTTCATGTAACTATTAATGAGACAAGGAAAAAAATATAAAAAAGGAGAGGAAAAAATACAAGTAAAAACATAAATCATCGTGTTTATATGATAGACCCTCCAGGATAATCGACAATGGCGATATGAGAGCGAACAAAGTAAGTTTATGATTTATTCGTATCCCTTTCACCTTCACAAAGTTTTGTATAACAAAGACAATCGTCGGAGAAATCTATAGCAAACAAAATTATAATTTACGTTACTTTAACTATTCTAATATTATATATGAATCATTTAATACAAGTATATATTCCTAATTCAGGATAAATCTACGGAACAATAAATTCCAAAGGAAGGTTCTCAGTTTCCTACATCAATTGAAAAAGATCCAAGGGTTGGGTAATACATTTTCTTTACATATTTAGAATGTTCTGTATGTATGTTAACGACATAGACCTTAATCTTTTAGACCATAATATGCAAACTCTTACAAAATAGGAGGATGGACAAGTATAAAAACTTTTAGGAACATAAAATTTCTAATATAAAAACTCTTATCCAGTATTATGTATGTATAAACATACGTTTTCGATCATGAAATGGAAACCAATATCTACTCCTGGTTTTTTCTAAAAATAAACAAAGTCTTAACCATAGCGATTTATGATTTTTTATTTATTACAACTATAGGGTTAGAACTAGTGAAAATTAAACAATTCCCCTTAAAAATGTGTTTCACGTTAATTGGACTATACCAATTTAAATAATGACCAAATGATTATCCTAAACTACATGATTGTTCTTTTATGAAACAATATTACTAGAATAAAAATAGTAAAATTGAAAAAAGGTTGACAAACATTGATTATAATGCTTTTAAATGAAATTCTGTATACGAACAATTACCTCGGCAGAGCTTTAGCAAAACCAAGGTTTCAATTAAGTTTGAAGATTGTATACATCAATAAAATGATGAATGATAAAGTAATGTAAACTCATACATGTCACAATACATACTAATGTTACTGAAATTACATTTATCGTATGATGAACATTAAATTCTGTAGTTGGTAGAGCTACGCTGACGTTATTACAGGTTTCAGCATGAATAGGTCGGCTCGCCCGGGGGAGGACCACCCTCTCCTAGAAAAGCGACGTGAAGTAACAGTGCTTGCATTATTGCGTTTGGTTCGGTCAGTAAGAGCGCCGGAAGGCCACTTCCCCCCTCCCCTGTCTACCGTCCTCCCCCAAACGCAGGCTGGCAACGGCCTTACGATTCGTCTGATGTTGCTAGTGTCTCTATGGACGGCGGTGATCACTATAATCATGATCAAGATGACATAAAAAAATTAAATGGCTAGAATTTTATTAAAAGGTTTAATAATTTTGAAAATGTTACTGTAAAATTTTAAGCATAGTTGTGAATAATTTTAAGTATGAATTTAAGTTGAAAATACGACAGATGTTCCCTTTCTATAAAGTTCCAAAGTTACAAACTGCGAAGAATAGTGTTCAACTGATCTTTGTTCAAATCGCAACTTTTGCTTAATAACTTCGGACTACATGCCCATTGATATGAACTTTTGCGTGGTTAATACTATGTCAAGACAAATCTTTATATCCAATAGGGTGACCCATTAGAACTTTTTTTTTTGTTCCAAGTCTCTTACGGCAATATGTTAGTTTATGGTGTTTTAAGAGCTCCCTTCACAGTATAGCTTAAAAATTCTAATTTTTTTTCTTAAATTTTTATTCTTAAAAATCTTTCCAAAATCGTGGAAAAGAAACATTTTTGTCAATTACATTTGATTTTTTAATTTTTATAATAGACTGTGTGACGCTTGACCACTGTCACACCTGATGGAAAGTGAGAACGAGGCCTAGGATGTAACGTGTTCACCCAGTAACTGGGTGTAACAGTAACTGCACATTCACTCTTCTTTTGAAGATCACTTCATCATACACTTCAGGAAAAACAGACGCAGGCAGCGTATTCCACTCCTTCGCGGTTCTCATAATAAATGACGATGCAAAGCACTTCGTCCGGATGAATGGTATGTCAATGGACTATACCAATTTAAATAATGACCAAATGATTATCCTAAACTACATGATTGTTCTTTTATGAAACAATATTACTAGAACAAAAATAGTAAAATTAAAAAAGGTTGACAAACATTGATTATGCTTTTAAATGAAATTCTGTATACGAATTACCTCGGCAGAGCTTTAGCAAAACCAAGGTTTCAATTCAGTTTGAAAATTGTATACATCAATAAAATGATGAATGATAAAGTAATGTAAACTCATACATGTCACAATACATACTCATGTTACTGAAATTACATTTATCGTATGATGAACATTAAATTCTGTAGTTGGTAGAGCTACGTTGACGTTATTACTGGTTTCAGCATTTTAGCCTTAGCCTCAATCGGCCATCCATAGTTGAGCTTGGCGTTTAAATTTATCCCGAGGAGCTCGAAGTTGTCGGTAACCGGTATGGGTACACCCTGGAGAATATGTTTTAGATGGAATATATAGTTTCGATGTTTCGATGATTTTTTTGCATCTCTCCAGCCTAAAAAGGTAGTAATATTTATGTTCAGAAGTCGCTCAAAAAGTTTTAGGTTACTCGGAAACTTGAAAAAATCTTGAGGAACCTTTAAATATCGACTTGAAAATTTCAGGATCCTAATGATTTTAATGGGTGAAATTAGTGATTTAGAGGATTTTTTTTTTTAAACTTTTTAGCGATCTAATTTTTTTTTGGCCCGGGTTTTAATGGGACTCGGGTAGAATTTTATTAAATCGTTTAATAATTTTGAAAATATTACTGTAAAATTTTAAGCTTAGTTGTGAATAATTTTAAGTATGAATTTAAGTTGAAAATACGACAGATGTTCCCTTTCTATAAAGTTCCAAAGTTACAAACTAAGAAGAATAGTGTTCAACTGATCTTTGTTCAAATCGCAACTTTTGCTTAATAACTTCAGACTGTACATGCCCATTGCAGTGAACTTTTGCGTGGTTAATACTACGTCAAGACAAATATTTATATCCAATAGGGTGGCCCATATGTTAGTTTATCATGTTTCAAGAGCACCATCCACAGTCCACGCAAAAAAAAAATTTTTTACGATGTCGCTCAATATTTTAAATTACCTAAAATTGTAGAAAACAATTTTTGTCAATTACATTTGAATAGTGACAATTGTCTCGATTTTTTTGCATCTCTCTAGCCTTATTTCCATTCTTCGGTATGTCAACTTTAAGAAAAAATATATAAAAAGGTTGTAATATTTATGTTCAGAAGTCGCTCAAAAAGGTTTAGTTTAATTCGAATCTTTACAAAACCTTGAGCAACCTTTAAATATCGACTTGAAATAAGAGGATTTTTATTTTAATTTTAAGCGACCTCTTAATTTTTTTTTGGACCTGCGTTTTTATGTGACTCTTAAAATATGATAAACTAACATATTTTCGTAAGACACTTGAAAAAAATATATTTTATTTAAGCAACTATAATATATCCACATTCATTGTTATATCATTTCTATTCGCTTTATGGTGTTAACATAAAATTTAGAAGCTATGAAGTTTATGGTGATTAGGCCATTTGCTAATAATCCTTGTCAATAAAATATTCATGAGAATTTTTAACAAAACATGATCATTTTTATTATTCTAAAATTACCTCTGTGTCTCAAACATTTGTTTATTTATTTTTAAGCGCTATTCGTAATATATTACATCTTTAAGTGTATATCTTTGCGTTTTATTTGCATTCCGAATTATAGAGTTTTCTTGTCAATTGTTGTATATCTATACCATCTATTGAAACTTAAAGATGAATAGGTTCAACCTTCTTGGTGTTGTTTTTTAATATTACTACAAAAAGCCTTATTATTATTATTACATGACCAGAATTCAACAAAAGTTCCTCTTGTGCAAAATGTGGAGAAAATTCGGAGAACGAATATCACACGGTACCCCAGAACGTCACTCACAACGAACGGGAACACCCGAATTAAATTCCTGTTACATTTATTTGCCGATGCGCCCGCGTTCCACCAGTCTATAAACGCTTTCAAAGCAAAATTGAAAACGCTGGAATCTCTTAAAATTAACTACAACTTAAAAGAAAAAGTTAAGTATTATGTACTATCAACATTTTTACCACAACTGGTTGGTCCGGTATATACAAATCTATACATATTGAAGAAACGTAAATGAAACGTGTCTGTACTATTTAGATTTTTGTGAAAAACATTGTTGCTGGTTTCTTTCTGGTAATAAAATAAATTCAATCATTTTTAGAAATGTCTGTCTGTTTGTTTGAACACGCATCACTGTTACAGTACTGCTTTCAGGATAAAACTTCAATCCATATCCTCGAGTAACATTTAGTATTGGTTTTATTAAAATCTCTTCACTCGTCAAAAATTCAGTCCGGTGAAGCTGTGAAGACCTTGCCAGGTCAATAGCGTAGTCAGTTCGAGGGAAAAAATATCTATCAAAAGTTATTGTAATTTTAATGACAACATGACTTAAGTACGAGAGAAATGTAGACAAATTAATGAACTTAATATATTTAGATGATTTTATTAATAATTATTTTCCTTTATATAAGTTTCCACGCGGACAAAGTCGGGGGCACAGTTAGTAATAAATAAGACTGGCAACTAAATGAAAATGTACACCAAAGTAAAGTACCAAAGTAGTAACAAAGACAATAGTATAGAAGCAAGTTAAAGTGACAATGACGACAGCGTACAGCCGAGTGCACTAAGATAAAGCGCATTGGGCGACGGCCAGATCTCAAGTGTCCAGCCGCGACCGGCCGGTGCCAACCCTCGAACGTCGCGCATTCGACCGCCATTAACTTAACTCCACCGGTATCTACAACTAATTCCTGTAGGAATTTACACTATATATATAAGCATTGTGATACTTTATACAAGTATATTTTAAACTGAAACGGCAGGTGGTTTACATCTACCTCGTTACATTTAAAAATAAGTTAAATCCAATTTTAGCCGTTCCTTATATTTTAATTTAAAATTAAATATATGAAAATTTTTTAGATCTTCAAATTTTCTATATGTAATTTATGAACAACATAAAAAAAAAACTAAAAATCTTATGAACGACAAAATTTGAGCTTCGTTCTCGGCGTATTTCTGCAAATCTTAAAAAATCAAACATGTTATATGAACGACTAAAATTGGGTTTAGCTCATTTGGAAATGTAAGGACTCATCAATCTAATTAATGAATAACTTACAGATTCGCATGAAGAGCATGCTTTGTATGTCATGAAACTTTATAAAATAAAATTTATCGTAGAAAAAAACAAATTACCTACAAAATGCGCGTCGTAAGTCATGCTAAAGTTCCGATTTTTTATGAAAATACTAGTTAACCCGCGCAACTTCGTTTGCGTGAAATCGGTGCGGCCCTTAATATTACAAGAAATTTATCATAACATAAGATTGTCTTTAATTATCTACGAAAATTAATATGCTAATGATTTGAAATTTTTAAATACAGGTCACCTACCGGTTACATCTATTCCCACCGTTTGCAATTGTCAACCCAACAATTCAGGGAGTTCCTCAAACACATATCTAGTTGGTTTAGCGAATGACTTACGCATGTGTGGAAGAAATTTCGACGAGGCGGACGTAGCGCCATATCTGTCATTTAGCAACATCAATAATTTCGTTTTGTTTCTAATACGACTGACGGATACTGACAGATGGGGTGAACATTTGGGGGTGTATGTATTTTTGATGGCAAATAAAAAAAAAAATTGGAAAAAACCCCTAATCACCTAGAGGTATAAAATATACTTTACGATCAATTCTCAAACCTACCAAATATACATATAAAATTTCATAAAAATCGGTTGAGCCGTTTCGGAGGAGTTTAAACACAAACATTGTGACATGAGATTTTGATATATTAGAAAGAGACGAACTTCTTAGCATTCCATGGATTCACCGTGCAGGTGCCGGGTCCATCGTGTGGCCGAGTGAGAAACTCAGAGCAGTTCCCAGGACTTGCGACCCAGGTGTAGGTTTAAGGAGGCCCCCTTTGAGATGCGCATCAACGCTCACTTTCACTGCTCGAGTTTCCCGCCCTGCCTAGCCAAATTTGGTAGGAACCTGTTAGTGGAGCCTTTGATACTCGTTCTAAAATAGAACTTACTGCAGTTCTCGACAGGCCAAGGTCCTTCAGAAGGTTATAGAGAGATTTTGCTGGTATACCTCTCGCTCCTACTTCTACCGCGTACAAATTAACCACATAGCCATTTTTATTTAGTTCGTTAGTTAAATCGTAATATTTATTTAATTTGATTGTGTGGTCTTTAGGAATGTTGGTTTCCCACGGTACCGTAAGCTCTACTAGTAATATATGTTTAATGTGTCTAGAAAAGAGGAATATGTCCGGTCTGGATGACGAAACACCAACATCCTCTGGGATTTTATAGTGCCTGTCATACGTATCCATTAAAAGCCCTTGGAGCCCTTGAGTACGCTGCTCGCGCGATACAGTGACACAAAATCTTACATCACTGCGA